>CM066032.1:25249463-25536581 GCA_033557465.1 Ichthyophis bannanicus
TTTTGTGCATTTTTTTTTTGTTTTCAGTTGCAATTGTTCCATTCACTTTCCTTCTCTGGTGTCTTTTCTCTTTCCTCTTTGTGTCTTCATGCTAACTCTCCTCTTCTCTCTCCTCGTCTGAGCTGTCTCATTTGGGGCCGTTCTTCCTTTTCCTAGTTTTTTTTTTCGCATTCTCTCCTACATCCTGCTTTAACATACTAATACATGCTTCCGCCTTGCTGCCTGGCTCTTTCCTCATTCCTATTTCAATCCACTTTCAAATTTTACCCCCTCCAGCCGCAATTCCCCACTGGAACTCGCCCAATACCCCGGCCAGGCACTTGTAGATTTTTCTTCCGCTGCCCTCCCACCAGAAATAGAGTTCCCCTCCCCACCTTTTCAAACTCTCTCCATCCCCATCCCATTCTAATCGGTCCCCCCACACATCAACTCCCTTCGTAGCTCCTGCCCACACCCAGCTCCTCCGCTCACCTTCGAGTCCCCCGCATCATCAGCCCATTTTCCCTTCCAGTCCCTATAGACTCTGCCTTCCCTCCCCTCAACAGCCTGAACATTGTCCTTTCCAAGCCCCCCCTCCCCATGCAGCACCATTTCCATTCCAAAGAGCCCCCTGTCCTCCGACTCAGCCCATTAACCGATTCCAAGACCCTGTCCCCATCAGCTATTTGCAGTTCAAGCTCCCCCTTCTACTCTGCCCATTGCCAGTCATAGCACCCCCCCCCCCCCGTCCATTACCAGTTCTAGCCCCCCCCCTAGCCCATTATCGGTCCTAAGCCCCCCAACAGCCCACTTCCAGGCCTAACCCTTCCATCGCCCTATCTTCATTCTTAGCCCCCCCATAACCCCATTTCAGTCTTAGCCCCCCAATCAGACCACCTCCAGTCCTAACCCCCATCTGTCCATTACCAGTCCTAACCCCCATCACCCCATTTTCAGTACTACCCCCCCCCCAGCCACACATCAAGTCCTGCTCCCCCCCACATCAAGTCCCCTGCTCCCCCCCCCATCAAGTCCTGCTCCCCCCACATCAAGTCCTGCCCCCCCCACATCAAGTCCTGCCCCCCATCAAGTCCTGCCCCCCCCCACATCAAGTCCTGCCCCCCCCACACATCAAGTCCTGCTCCCCCCCCCCCGCCCTGCTCCCCCCATCAAGTCCTGCTCCCTCCCTCCCTCCTCTCCCCTCCCCCCGGGAAAATTAAACTTTAAAAAAACCCCAGCTTCTGCTGCTGCTGCCGCCGCTGCCGTGGCCGGCAATAGCAGCAATATCGCAAGTCCCGCGGGCTCCGTTCCCCCCCCCCTTCCTTCCTTCCTTCCTGCTTGCCTGCCAGTTCTCCGCTTCGGCTTTGGCTTTCAGAGCCGCGAAGGGAGAGCTTCTCCCTCGTGACTCTGTTCAGCCCGCTGGGGCAGATGGGAAATTTCCCATCTGCCCCAGCGGCTGAACAGAGTCGCGAGGGAGAAGCTCTCCCTTCGCGGCTCTGAAAGGCGAAGCCGAAGCGGAGAACTGGCAGGCAAGCAGGAAGGAAGGGGGGGGGAGCGGAGCCCGCGGGACTTGCGATATTGCTGCTATTGCCGGCCACGGCAGCGGCGGCAGCAGCAGCAGAAGCCGGGGTGTTTTTTTTTTCCCCCTATGCATCGCGGGCCGCACAAAGGTCTCTTGCGGGCCGCATGCGGCCCGCGGGCCGCGTGTTTGAGACCCCTGGTATAGGGGGTGAAGTACTTTTGTCCACTAAAGAAGAGCGGGACCTAGGCGTTGTTGTGTCTGATGATCTTAAGTAGCTAAACAGGTAGAAAAGGCGACGGCAAAAGCTAAAAGGATGCTTGGGTGCATACGGAGAGGTATGGCTAGCAGAAAAAAGGAGGTGATAATGCCTCTCTAAAAGTCTTTGGTGCGACCTCATTTGGAGTTATGGTGTGCAATTCTGGAGACCGCACCTTCAAAAGGATGTGAACAGGATGGAGTCGGTGCAGAGGTTGGCTGCTAAAATGATTACTGGTCTTCATTGTAAAGCATGTGAGGACAGACTGAAGGATCTTAATATGTACACCTTAGAAGAAAGGCGGGATAGAGGCTATATGATTGAAATGTTTAAATACCTCCGTGGCATAAATGTTCAGGGAGAGAGCCTCTTTCAATTGAAAGCAAGTTCTGCTACGAGGGGACATGGGATGAGGGTGAAGGGAGATAGATTCAGGAGTGATAGGCGGAAATATTTCTTCATGGAAAGAGTAGTGGATCCGTGGAATAGTCTCCCAGTGGAGGTGGTAGAGATGAGGACAGTAACTGAATTCAAAAAAGCATGGGACAAACACAGGGGATCTCTAGAGGTAAAAAGGGGACTGTTGTAGTTGTTGATATGGAAGGACAGACTAGATAGGCCATGTGGTCTTTTTCTGTCATCATATTTCTACGTTTCTATGTTTCTAATTACCTGTCCTACTGAACCAGATTAATGTGAATAAAATACAACCTCTAAAATGCTTGCTTGCAAATGCTAGAAGTCTAAAAAATAAGCTGGGAGAGTTAGAATATATAGCACTAAATAAGAGGTTAGATATGATTGGAATCTCAGAGACCTGGTGGAAGGAGACAATCAGTGGGACACCTGCGATACCTGGGTACAAATTATTTCATAATGATAGAGTAGATCAAATTGGTAGAGGGGTTGTACTCTGTGTTAGAGAGGGCATTGATTCTCACAGGAAACAAAATATACTGTTGAATCTCTATGGATCAAATTCCTTATAAAAAAGGGAATGTGAAGGCAATGGGGATGTACTACTACCGACCACGCTGGTCAGAATGAACAAATGGATGCTGAAATGCTCAAAGAAATCAGGGAAGCTAACAAAGTTACAATACAGAAATAGAAATTACACTTACCTGGTAATTGTCATTCCTTGCGTGACGACAGTTTGGTCTCTCCACCTCTACATTGTGCACTTCCTCCAGTAGCTTGGAGACTGGGCATGTCAAGTCGTGACATCACTGGATATAGCCTGTTGGTATCTCCCATCAGTCCTAGTGTACTACTGTCAAAGCAAACTCAAAGGAACAACAAATAAGTAACTATACCATAACTTTAAATAACTCTCCATTCCTCATCCTGAGGAACCTTTTTAACATTATCAGTCTTGTATTTTCTTTTTTTTTTTTTTTTACTTTACATTCACGTCCCCCCTATGCAAACACGTTTCTTATACCATCCCCTCGTTTAAATAAGAGAGAACGGAAGAAACAACAGAGAGGGATACTCACTGCGATCTAGAATCTGAAAGGATCTGTCTACTCCTTGAGATTGATGCTCCACTCCGCCTGAAAATAAACTCTGAAGAAATCACACCCCTGGGCGGGAATGAGGACTAAACTGTCGTCACTCAAGGAACGACAATTACCAGGTAAGTGTAATTTCTATTTCCTTATCATTCCTCCAGTTTTAGTCCTCCACTTCTGGGATGTAACAGAGCAGTAATCATTGGGAGGGACCTATCCAGCCAACTCACCACACCGTCGACCCGGAACAGGCATCCTTTAACTGCCAGAACATTTAGGCAGTAGTGATTTACTGAGGGAATGAAGAGACGACCTGGAAGCTGTTCTAACAATCCCCCCTGGTGGAAATGACACAGTGATCCACCCATGAAGCTGCTTGCGCCGTGGTAACAAGAGTCAGAAAGCCCCCTGGGAAATCGTACAACCTCGCCACTAGAATGCTGAAGGCAACCACCCCGCCTTAACCCAGTGCGAATGGCCACCTTCGCTGCTGCTTCTCCCCCTTCGCGGGGACCTCCACCAACACACAAAAACAAAGAAACGAACGTCGCACCCTGCATTTTATTGTTTCCTATCGGCGTAAGCTACGAATAAAAACCTCCCCTTTCCAGAAAAAACCGAGAACTGGAAGAGAAACCAATAGGCTCAGGAGAAAAATCAGATACCACCTTTTGGAAGGACGACAGGACTGGTCGCAAACACAACCCTCTATCCATAAAGGGTGAAAACGTCTCATTTACATGACAACGCCTGAAAACTCCGAAACTCGTCGCGCCGAACAAAGAGCTATCAAAGCCCTGTCTATAACAGCAAATCCTTTACTGATGCCTGGAGCAAAGAATCAAAGGGCTCTTTATTTAACTCCTCTAAGGCCCAATCGGGATCCCACGGCAGCACCCGAACTCTCCTTGAGGAGCGCAGTCGGGTCCCATCTTAAGGAAACGCTACACATCGATCCGAACACCTAGCGCTATTCCCTCCACAGACCTCTACAGCCGGACACAGTCGCCAGCTGGACCCTCTAAGGAACTGGCCGCTAGTTCCTTCAGACACTGTCCTGCAGAGAACTCAGACCAAGGATACAGACACCTTTGTCGCCCGGACTTGCCGCCATGAACAGCAGCCTTCAAAAAGGCACTAAGCACGGACCTATGTACCAGACGCAGCCTGCTCTCAACAAGGTGGCGAAGACTGCTGCAGAATAACCCTTCTTCTTCAGTCCTGCCCATTCAAAGGCCAAATCGTAGGCGGGCACCGATCCACCTGAGACATTCCTCGCGGACCTAGTCACAGAAGAATGTCCGCTACCAGCAACTTCTAGGAAATGCCCGTCGAGTATGCGAATGAGATCAGCCTAGTACGGCCATCTCATCCAACCGGGCGCTACCAAGAGTACCTTTCCCCGAAAGCCTCAATACGCTAACTACTTGCACTATGAGAGCCCACGGGGAAAGGACAAGACAAAGACTCTTAACTGGGAGCTTACTGAGCCTCGACTTGGACGAACCATCAGCCACCCCATTCCTCCACCAGAGAGACCTCCGGGTGAACCCCAAGGAATCCAATAATATTAGCTAGCACTCAAATTAAACCATAATGCACATTTGCCACATAAAGCAAATCAGGCTCTAGTCGATTCAACTCCCTGATCCTTTCCTGTTCCAGGCGAGTAGACTGCCGCAAACACTGCGACCACCTGAAGCATGCTCTCGCCGCCACAGCTCCCAGCCCAGGCTCCACAACTGGGAGCTTGTAATGACAGAGCATTGTCCCCATCGATCGCTTCAGTGAACAATCTACTTTGCTATCTTGCGCTAAAGAAGATTGCTAGGGCTATCTTAAATACAGTGAGTACACACCACCTGGTATTGCAAGGTGTGCACCCAACAACTTAGTACAAAGGCCTGACCCTGCTTAACCTCAAAATGTCAATCAAGAACAGACGAATTCAGGACAGCTGAATTTTTTTTTTTTTTTTCACAAAGACACCTCTTAACCAAAAAGTCCTTCAGCATATGTTAAGAGAATCTCTTTCCGTGCCAACAATATGGAGGAGAAAAAAACTCCCAATCACAGGCATACTAATCCACGGCCTTCCTGCTAGAGTAACGCCCCATTCCGTCTGACTGCACAAAGATGGACTTTACATTTTAAGTTCAACTAGCACCTGATGTTAGGAAATACAGCTTTCTCATTCCGCAGCGGCAATTGAGTCAACAATGAAGAAGCCGAGAAACTGCAGACAAGTTCCCATTACACCACCTGGAAAAGACTCCACTTTTAGACCACTGAAGCAAAAAAGCATGCGAGAGTGCATTGTCCTTCCAGTAGCCAATCAAATTTAAATGATTCAGTGTATCAGGGCCGGCCCGTCCATTGAGCGAGAATGTTTTTTGCACAGGGCCCCGCGTTTCAGGGGGCCCCGCGCAAAAAACATTCCGATCCAAAAGTAAAATTTAAAAAAAAAATTTAAAAAGCTGTCTGCTGCCGCTTCCGGGGCCACCGCGCCAAATTGAGTGTGCCGCGGGGCCCCCCCCTGTGCCCAGCAGAGCCTGCCCTCCCCGGTATCACCTCTCTGTTTCCAGCTTCAGTCACACGCGCCAGCTTTCAGAGCGCGAGGGGAGAGTTTCTCCCTCGCTGCTCTGTTAAGCCCGCGGGGCTGATGGGAAGTTACCATCAACCCCCGAGGGCTTAACAGAGCCTCGAACGGGATACTAGTCCCTTCGCGCTATGAAAGCCGGCGCGTGTGACTGAAGCTGGAAACAGAGAGGTGATACCGGGGAGGGCAGGCTCTGCCGGGCACAGGGGGGGCCCCGTGGCACACTCGATTCTGCCGCGGCGGCCCCGGAAGCGGCAGCAGACAGCTTTTTTTTATTTTAAATTTTCCCTGGGCTGGGCTGGGCTGGGGGGGGGGCGTAGGAGTGGTGATGGGGGGTGGGGGGGGGGGGTTAGGAGTGGTGATGGGTGCTGGGGGGGGATAGGAGTGGTGATGGGCTATGGGGGGGCATAAACTAAAAATTGGGTGATGGGGGATTAGGACTGGAAATGGGCTGGTGGGATTAGGACTGGGAGTGGGTTGATGGGGAGGTTAGGACTGGTAATGGGCTATGGGGGGCTTAAACTAAAAATTGGGTGATGGGGATTAGGACTGGGAATGGGCTGGGTGGGATTAGGACTGGGAGTGGGCTGCTGGGGCGGTTAGGCCTGGGTCTGGGCTAGGGGGGGGCTTAAACTGAAAATTGGGTGATGGGGATTAGGACGGGAAATGGGCTGGTGGGATTAGGACTGGGAGTGGGCTATGGGGGGCTAGGACTGGTCATGGGTTGGGGGGGTTGCTAGGACTGGAAATGGGCTGAGTGGAAGGGGGCTTGAATTGCAAATAGCTGATGGGGAGGGGGGCTTGGAATGGAAATCGGCTGAATGGAAGGGGGCTTGAACTGCAAATAGCTGATGGGGGACGGGGCTTGGAATGGAAATGGGGCTGAGGGGAAGTGGGGGCTTGAAATGCAAATAGCTGATGGGGAGGGGGCTTGGAATGGAAATGGGCTGAGGGGAAGTGGGGGGCTTGAACTGCAAATAGCTGATGGGGAGGGGGACTTGGACGGGAAATGGGCTGCGTGGAAGGGGGCTTGAACTGCAAATAGCTGATGGGACGGGGGGCTTGGAATGGGCTCTTAGGGGAGGGAGCTAGGACAGGAAATGGGCTGATGGAGGGGCTAGGATAGGACTGGGAATTGGGTGTTGGGGGGAGCTAAGATTGGAAATGGGCTGTGGTGGGGGCTTGGATTGAAATGGACTCATGGAGGGGCTAGAACTGGAAGTAGGCTCATGGGGGGCTTGGATTCGAAATGGGCTGAGTGGAGGGGAGCTAGGATTTAACATGGGCTGATGGTGGGGCTAGGAAAGGACTAGAAATGGGCTGATGGGAGGCTGGTATTGGAAATGAGCTGATGAAGGGACTCGGATAGGACTGGAAATGGATGGGGGAGCTAGTACTGGAAATGGACTGATGGGAGGTTAAGAATGGAAATAGGCTGATGTGGGGACTAGAAGGGAGTGGATACTGGGTGGGGCTGGAACTAAAAGGGAGCTGATGTTGGGGGAGATTAGAAGGGGATGGGGCTGGGAGAGTGAAATGGAGAGGGGAAAATATTTTGTGTGGGAGGGAAGAAAAATGTACAATTGGCCGGGTATTGGGAGACTAAGTGGGGATTGAGGATGGAGGGGTAAAATTTGAGTGGATGAAATAGGAATGAGGAAAGAGCAAAAGGAGAAAGATTATTATGTTAAAGTAGATGTAGAGAGAGAATGGAAAAAAAACTAGAAGAGAAGAAAGGACAAATGGACAGCAGACGATGGAGAGATAGCAGAAGACACAAATAAACCAGAAGAAAGTGGTTGAAACAATTGCAACTGAAAAAAAAATGCACAAAAGGTACAAAGATATCTCTTTATTTTGAATTTATTAACTGGAATATGTCAGCTCTGGGAAATGTGCATCATTAATGTCTGTGCTTTGTTTAGTACAAGAGGAAATTAATTTATAGTTTTATTTCTACATTGTTGTTGTACATTCCAAGTTTGGCTTTTAGGGTTCCCAGTTTAATTATTGTCTTCCTGTTTTTAAATTGTGATTCCTTGTTTGGTGATGGTCTATGTTCTGCATGTGTAACTGAGCTGAGGTATTCTGTTTATGTAATTGCTATTTGACATTGTCACTTGTTCTCTTTCCCCAGTAGGTCATGTATTGTTATTCTCTGAAATGTATTGGTTTAATATTTGCAGTGTTGCCTTTTGATAGGTAGGGTATGGTGTTTTATGAGTCCTGGTAGTGCTGTTAGGATACGGTGGGTTTGCTATGGGTTCTAAATGGGCAGTGTTTGTAGTAGTTCCTAATGTGCCTGGCGGTTGGCACTGGATTATAGTAATGTAGAAATCTTTGTCTTTCTTTATCCATACACTCATGAAGAGGCATGTTTACTAAAAGTTAGTGTATGGTAGCATTATGCAAATATTTATGCAAATGAGGCCCCTTATGCAAATGAGGCCCCGCACCGAGTCTCCGCACATGGCCCCGCACCCCCCTTGGGCCGCCCCTGCAGTGTATGCAGGGCATTTTCCAGAGAACGCAAGGTCCCTCATCCAGGCTACCTCCACCTTCACAGTCTAAACCGGCAGCCATCTTGGCTGATGCCGATCAGCGTGGAAGCCATCTTGTAAGCCCAGCATATGATGTATGCCTACTAGAATCTGAGCTGCTGCCATTGCTGCTAGAGAAACTAGCCTGGCTGCATGCTTCTGGCCCCCCTTAAGGCATTCACTGAACACTAGCAGATACTCTCCGTACTGGAGAACCTCTGATAAATGGAATGGGAGCATAGATAGCTTCAAAGGCCAGAGTTCTATTTTGCAGCCTCTCTCCGCTGAGCTGCCGTTTCCATATTTATTTTTTATTTATTTATTACAGGCTCTTATATACCGCTCTATTCAGAATCAGCGCGGTTCACAATATAACAACATACCATAACAACAAACTGTTAGGTTTTACAGAGAACAAGGTCAGAGAACTTGGAATAAAACATGGAACGTCATTACTGCAACTATTTAAAATTATAAAATTATATATATAAAATTAAACTACATATAGCCAAAATTAAGACATTACAAATCTACCGTAAAATCTTATAATTTGGGCAAAGCCAAACTAAACGGGAATATTTTCCATTAAGAAACCACACAACTATAAAACCCTTCTCATGACATAATGCTTATGGCAGAGCATTCCACATCTGTGGACTGGCCATGGCTCTCACCCAAGCACCTGTTACAACTGTCCAAGAGAGTTATCACCATAATTCCTTTTGACTTGAATATGTTTACAGCGGATCATAGCGATATATCACAGCAGCTAAGCCAAAATATTACCCTGCCATATAAACCGACTTTAACGCTTTATAGGACCTTCTATGGATAGCGGAAGGAGATTCTTGTAAATCAACATAGCTATGCCCTTTTTTTTCTTTTTTTTTTTAAGTGTAGGACTCCAAAAACCAAGTTTCCGCCAACTCCAATGAAATCAAAGCAGATCAGCTAAAATTACCCGAACTGCTCCTATAGCTTTGCAAGAAGCTACCAGCCCCCGCTACACCCAGCTTTCCTTCCCCCCTTATCCTGAGGGATTCAGCGTTGCAGGACGCGTTGCGCACCCCCTGCCAGCCTGCTGCGTCTGCCAGGGAGCTGAAGAGTGAAATAGAGAGTAGAACCCCTGGAAGCAAACAGTGTCCCGACCTTGGGGTTCAGGACGCAAAAGGCCACCAAATAAATCAACAGTGTTAGCTAAAAATAAACAAGGCTATCTCTCACTAAAGAGAGTTTCTTTTTCTCCCACCGAAGTCCGTGGGACCCAAGCATTCGAACACAGCCCCTTAATGCTGTGCATTTACCATAACCAGAGAAATGAAATGAAATGAAATCCTGCTCTAGAAATAGATGAGAATTTCCTGGGAAGGGCATGCTAAGTGGAGCTATGAAACACACAGGCACCCCCCCAGGCCTTCCTGCAGTCAGAGAAATAGCAGTGGGATACACCGACAACCTTGCAAATGGAGATCTTAGAGGTCGCTGCCTGTGTGAACCTGATGAGTAATACGATTTTGTATTTTACCACCCCCCCCCCCAGGGATGGGGGCACTGAATACTATATGTGATTCATGAGCAGCGCTGCCATCTGGTGGCCTTTAGGGCACCAGAGCCCAACAAACAATACAGAAGTTAAGAGCTTTAACCCTTTGAAGGCCTACTTTAAATTTTTAATCCTCATTCTATAGCCAGGTTAATTGGTGCATATTTCAGGAAAATTGTACCCGTCTTATTCAATATGTTCTAATAGTGATTTTCCTTCTGCTATGGTCATGTATTATATACCATTTGATAGGAATATTTAGTCAGAATTTTGGATCCCGAGAGTTTTGGGCTCGGCCTGGAAAGGGTTTTTAAATCTTGGTCATATAATCTTGATTTGCAGAACATTACAGTTGCCTGTTTAGTCACTAACCCCTGAGAGCCCATGAGGTGGCCCTGTGGTTATTTCTTCCCTGACTTGCAGAGAATGATCAATCTGATATGGCTGCATACACACGGTCACAGAAAGGCACTATTGAGTGTACCAGCTGCCCTCTGGTGGCCATAGACCGTAGCACAGGCACTTCTTGGTTGACAGTTAACTGTTATATACTTTTTTATATCCTAAGGTTTCCTAAATCTGTCCCTGTGAAACCACAGGCATTTGGGCAACTTTCACTTTAGAATACACAAAGGCACACTTCCAGCCTGTCCCTCCTTCCAACTACAAGTTAGGGCTCTGCTCTTGAACCTAAAAGCTGGCAATTTGCCTAATATCCCGGGACTTAACAGATGCTCCTCAGAGACATGATTAGGAGGGAAAGAACATGTGGTATCAGAGATCAATGCCAAAACTGCTATCCTATAAAACTAAGAATAAACTTAAAAATAAAGAGGACTGACAACAGCCCCCCTAAGGCTGAGGAACCCCCCGAGCCTCAAAAAACCTACAAACAAAAGAAAGAAACACTAGGCCCAAAAATCTAGCTATTCTGCCTGTTGTCTTCCTCACACAGGCAGCTCCCTACAACTCTTGCCATGCGGTCCAAATACCTAGAGAGAAAATGGCCGCCCCTTTGCCAATGAATTTTGGCGCCAAGAACAACAGCGGCTGCAAAAAGGAGGCCTCAGCAGACCGACCGAGCCTGAAGGCCTTACCTGCAGGGCCAAAAGCCACGCAGCCTGCTCCTACCGCCTTGAATTCCTCCGATCCTCAAGCCGCGCTGATGCGCCTGGCAGCCGCGGCGAGGACCGCTCAGCCGGTTCCACAGAGTAAAATTTAAATCCTGCAGCAACGGAGAGGCTCCTTCTCACACAGCTTCAGTGTGGCTGTACGGGTCCCGGAGCTCTCTCCCGTATCGTGCAGGGAGAGAGATCCGCACCGACGAATGCCTGCAGCAAGTGAAAATAACTGAGAAGGAGGGAAGGCAAGAGCTGCTACTAATTTAAAGAGCCAGGCTCAAATTTAAAATTACTGTAAATATAAGAAAATTTGTTCCTAATAACTAAAGGGAACTAATCCCTGATTGTCAATTAACCAAAGGTAACTGAATTAAAAGTAAAATTTAAAGTAAAAATCAAAAGTAAAATCAGAATAGAATTTGTCACACTAAATGCTCCTTATCTGTTCCCCCCAAGTGAGCCCAGAAGCTGGGCTCACTACGTCTTCCTGCTGCATGGAGACTGGACACACACTGGGGGCTGATGGGAGATACCAGCAGGATATATCCAGTGATGTCACGACTTTGACATGCCCAGTCTCCAAGCTGCAGGAGGAGGTTCACAACCCAGAGGTGGAGGACTAAACTGGAGGAATGATAAGGAATGGGTGATTTCAATTACCCCAGTATTGACTGGGTCTATGTCATAGCAGGACATGCTAGGGAGATAAAGTTTCTAGATGAAATAAATGACGGCTTCATGGAGCAGCTGATTCATGAATCGACAAGAGGGGAAGCCATTTTGGACCTAGTCCTTAGTGGAACACAAGATCTGGTGCAAGAGATAATGATGTTGGAGCCACTCAGCAATAGTGATCATAGCATGATCATGTTTAATTTAATAAATGAAGGAAGAAAGGCAAGGAAATCCACAGTACTACCTTTTAACTTTCGAAAGTGAGACTATGATAAAATGAGGAAAATAGTCAAGAAAAAACTAAAAGGAGCAGCTACAAATGTTAAAGATTTGCATCAAGGCAGGGAGTTGTTTAAAGATACTATCTTGGAAGCCTAGACCAGCTGTATTCTATGCTTTAAGAAAAGTGGAAGAAAGTACAAAAAACTGCCAGCATGGTTTAAACTTGAGGTCAGAGAGACTGTTGTAGCCAAAAAGGCATCTTTCAGGAAATAGAATAAGGAGCTAAATGACAAAAACTGGAAACAAAATAAGCACTGGCAAGTTAGATGCAAGGCAATGAGAAGGCAGGCAAAGAGAGAATTTGAAAAAAAAGCTTGCCGTGGAAGCAAAAACGCATAATAAAAGCTTTTACAAGTACAATCATAGCAAAAAACCTGTGAGTCGGACCACTAGATGATAGAGGGGTAAAAAGGGCACCCAAAGGGGACAAGACCATAGTGCAGAGACTGAGGCCGAATCCACACTGTCCGTATCCCCCCTGTACGGCCGATAAGAATCAGGCTAGACGTGCCCGTGGGATCAGAAGTGGGTCTACGGCCTGGACGTGCAAACCGGGCCCCAATTCTGATGGGCCGCACGTCCAGGCACATATCCAACTAACTCAGCCTGGCTCCTGAATGAAGCCGTGATCCCTGGTCACAGAAACTAATCTTCTTTTCCTGCAGCCCAACCCTTGATCTGGCCTCTCATGGCCAGGGTTGGGCTGTGGGGAACTTCCTGCACCCCCTTGCTGGGCCTGGCCGCGTTGTTTGGCTCCATCTCCATAGCCGACTCCAGACATACAGGGCTGACCTCGAAATCGGCCCTGTACATCCGGGTTGCTCTCCGCCAGCCCTCATTCCGCCTCTATCCCACCCCCTCCCTTCCCTTACAAATTGCCATTCATAAGATTGGCCCTACCTATTTATCAAATAGACTGTGGCACAGTTCGTCAGTTAAATTGCTTCATTCAGTGACTCATTGTACGTTGATATTGCCCTTAGCCTCTGCTTTTCAACAAAAGAGGGTTAGAGTTGTTTCTCAGGTATGGTTTCAAAATTGTGGAATGAGCTACCTGTTACATTAGGAACATTGAGGATTATCTGCAATTTCGGAACATTTTAAAGACATGGTTATGGAAAAAAATTAATCTTATCTAATGTGAATTGTTTATATTTTAAATATTGTAATCTGCTTTGTACATCTATCAATTGTAAAAGTGGAATGTAAGTGCTGTTCTTAAATTAAATTAAATTAAATTAGCCTATGGGGGGGAGGGTAACCTGCATAGAGCAATGGATACAACCCTAAACAAAGGTAAATAGGGGGATAACCTGCACGGGGCAGCGGGTACAACTCTAGCCACCTCACGGGCAAACTAGATGGACTATCCTGGTCTTCATTTGCCATCATTTACTATGTTACTATGTACCTGGTAGAGTTTTATGCTTTCAAGTCCAAAAACAATTAGCAATTCCACCTAACTGCAGGATATGTTTGGATTGCACCTATCAATCTCTATTTTTTTATTTGCCACCAGCCCTTTGTAATTCTCTTTTTTATATATTAAAACTGAGATTTCCTATTCAAAATGAAACATTGCTCTTAAAGCATATTTTTTCTTGCTCATCTATGGTGAACAAGTAAAAGGAACAGGAAGCAATGGTTCGATGGAAGAATAACTGCACTCTAAAGTCTCTGTTCTTATTATCTGTCTTTACTTTTTATTTTTATTGTATTGTGGTATGAGCCACTCTGATGTTTTCAATGAAGGGTGAAATTGCAATTTTTTTTATTAAGTTTTTATTAAATATTTGCAACATTCCCTCCCACCCACCCCCATATAGCCGTAAACTAAGCATTACAGACCCCATCTAACAAACACAGGGTTAAGATCCCAAACTCCAACTGAAAGATATACCACCCCCATAAGGCGGACATAACATACAATTAAACAGATAGCTCCCTCCCCTCTTTCCCCCTATCTCCCTCCTGCTCCCCTCTACCAAGTCCAATATCAAATCTACAATTTTGCATTCCAATCTTGCCATTGCATGCGTAAATGCAAAAGTCTTTGAAGGCTACAAAAGTCCTGTTGCCGCACATGTAATCCTCCCAAGTCCCGGGGCACTTCTGTTTTTTAGTTGCACACCAACTGTCCCCTCACCACTATAATAGCAAACTTGAGAAAGTCCCAACACTACAATAGAACAGAAGCTGAGTAGTCATGCAACAGGAAAATCTGAGGCTCACAGTCAAATGAAAGACCCACTATCCCCTCCATGCACTTGATACATTTCTCCCAGTATTGTTGGATCACTGGACATTGCCACCACATGTGAAAGTAAGTCCCAAGATGGCCACAACCTCTTCAACAACAATCACTTCCCCTTTCCCATATTTGCTAAGACTCTGCAGAGTTAGACACTACCTATAAAGCACTTTCTCTCCATTCTCCACCACATTCACAGCCAGGGAGGATTTCCATATATTTTGAAAGATCCTCTTCCATTCCTTCTCTTCCAAACTTCCGCCAGGTCCTGCTCCCAACATTGAATATGTCATGGAATGTTGGCCGAAGGGACCCCCAAAGCTTTATAGATTTTAGAAATAATCCCTTTAATCCTCCACCTCCCTCACACAGGGCCTCAAAGAAGATTTTCCCCTTAATCATATCCTTCCCCACTCCCCACTCTGAAGTTAGTGACAAATCTGGACGTACCTAAATCTATCAGACCAAGCTAAGTCAAAGCCACTACACAGTGCCTGAAAACTCCGGAGACCCCTTCTGAGAACAGCTGTCCCACCCAAGCCAACCCCTTCTCATCCCACCATCTATGACCCCCCTCCGAGGCCAGGAGGAAAAGCAGAATTTCACTAAATAGGAATCAAATATGATGTCTGTTTGTTCTCCAAAAGCCTACCCCAGTACCACATCCAAATTTCAATAGTGAACTGGGTGCAAGATCCCAGGAACCCACCACCCGCTCCCCTCCCCCCCTTGGTAACCAAACCTTTGCCCCTAGGGGTCACCCCCTGCAAAAGCCTGTTCCAGACATACCCAGTGCAATCGAGGGCATTGTGTCCCATACTGCCTGGAGCTGGACCACCAAGTAGTATCTCTTCAGATCTGGGATCCCTAGGGCCCCCATCCCCCTAGAAAGGAGCAAAACCCTACAGGCTATTCTAGGGGGCCAAATCCTCCAGATATAGTGCAAGATTCTGTGCTGAGCCCTCCAGAAAGCTTCCTTTGGGACAGCCACTGATAAAGCCTGAAAAAGGTATAATGGGAAAAATCACCATTTTCACCGCTGCCACTCTCCCAAGCCATCTATCGAGGACCCTTGCCAATTTCTCTCATACCCTCTCAAAGTTAGCCTTATAGAGTCCTAGTTAGTGAACCCCCTCCTCTCCCCAAAGGTGGGTGCTTGAGAGTGTACTGAATAATGTAGAATCAAAGGTAAATCGTCACTATATGCTGCTGAAGAAGTGGCTGCTAGGGAGGTCAGATAAGGGACAACATTAAAAGAGCAGCCTACAGTAACAGTACTGGGCTAGCAGAGCTGGAAAGTAAACATTTAGGGGATTACACAAATCACTGCCTGTGCTGAAGGAGCAAGGGTAATATTTACTCACATTTATATCTATTATTAAGATTTAACTTTAAATCTTTTGGGGAATAATGTAGGGGAATAAACTGCCATGCTAGAAAGAGGGTTTGGGGAAATTGTTCACCCTAAGAGAAATGGTATCACTTGGCACTGGCTCTATCAGTCCTGTGCAGAAAAGAACTTGGAGAACAGTTACCTGTGATTTAGAGGTGTCGGCCATTTTATCTAAAAGAGCTTAACCCTCATCTGAAAGGGAAGGAGGGAACTCCTCCTGCTCTGCAGGTCCTCCTTCTGAAGATAGTGCTGGAACGTTTCTAGGAGCCTAGACAGTCTCAGAGTGAAGATGCTAGCAGAGAGCTTCCTACAGACCCAGTCAGGGGTAGGAAAGAAGATGGGGATGGATAATCTCCTCCCAGCCCAGGAAGTGGAGATAGCAGTGGAGAGACTCTGGAGGGTCTAATCCAGGCTTGGGAGTCTAATGACAGATCAGCTCAAGACACAGCTGCAGCAGCAGAGAATCCAGGAGCCACAAGACCCAGGAAGGGCCCATCAGCAAGATCAGCGGCAGATCAGATCCAGGGGGAGCTGCAGCAGAGAATCAGCTACAGTGCCCCCTGCTCCAGGGAGAGCTGCGGTGGCAGAATAAGCTCCAGGGGACAGCTGTTGCAGAAGAATCAGCTCCTGAGAGAGCTGCAGTAGCAGAGAGTCCATTCCAGACTAGGAGCCACAAGACCTAGGAAGGTCCAGTGACAGATCAGCTCAAGGGAGAGGTGCAACAGTTATTCTGGATTGCGCAGAAGTGCAAAACCCTTTTCTGGATTAGAGGAGGCAGAGCCAAGGCTACGGTCTCAGCGGTTGGACAGAACTACAAAACCTCTCCTTTCACAAGCAGCCATCAGTCCAGAGCTCCAGCAGTGGGTGAGACTTGGGACTGGTGGACAAAAGGAAAGGGAGGGGAATTAGGAGATTGTTATCAAGGTTAAATCCATAATCTTTAAAGTTGTACTTGAGTCATTATATATAAGGTTATATTTGGATGTTTGAACTGTCTTGTCTCTTGTCCTGTATTGCTATTTTACCATACCTGCTTGAACCACTTATCATAATATGGGTTGTACATTCTGCATTATTTTATCACAATACTTGATGTATATATTTTGTAAATAAATTGTAAATACTATTTAGGCCGGCCTTGTTCACAGCAGTGGTTTTTGGAGAGGTTTCCTGGGGTGAAAGGAGGGAAATCCTACCCGCTAACACCTTTCTTACCCAGGTAGAGGCACCAGGTACCAAATTGACAAGGACCAAGAGAGCCCGCCCTTGAAGGGACTCCAGCAGCCAGGCCAGTCCCGGACCCAGAAGTGCACTCAAGGGGATGCTACAATTGACATAAGCTGCACCCCCAAATATGTAAAGCTCTCCCAAGCCCAATGAAAATGGGATTGTCGCCAGAGATGCCCCTCCAGCTTTAGGTGAATCATTAAAGGCAGAATCTCCAACTTACTCATATTGATTTTGAACCCAGATAAGCGCCTATATTCCTTCAACTCCCAAACAATAAAAGGCAGAGATACCTAGGGCCTACCCACTGCAAATAAAAGATAATTTGCAAATAATAGAAACATAGAAAAATGACGACAGAAAAAGACCACATAGTCTATCTAGCCTATCCAGTGATCCACTCCCCCCTCAGGGATCCCCCAAATATCAGCACTCATTCGAATCCGTGCAACCAAGGGCTCAACAGAGAAAGCAAATAGCAGAGGTAAGAGGAGACACCCCTGGCAAGTACCCCTACCAAGCTCAAAAAACTCAGCGTAAGACCTGTTAACTTTCACACAAGCTTTAGGCTTCAAATAGAGTGCATGTACTCACCCCAGAAAAGATGTGTCAAACCCCAAATGCTCCAGAATCTTGAACATAAAAGACCAATTAACACGGTCAAAAGCCTTTGCAGCGTTGACTGACAGCAACAGGGCAGGTTCCCCTCCCCTCCCCCCCCCCCCCCCCGCCCCCCATTCTTAGCCACCCAGATCATATCTGTCATTCTGCAAATAATATCACTGGTCTGCTTCCCAGGCATCAAGACTGCTTAGTCAGGAGTTTGACATCTAGATTTAGTAAAGAGATTGGTTGATATCCCCTACAATCTCTATGGTCCTTCCCCTCCTTGGGAATCACTGTAATGTCTGCCTGTTTCATAGTCTCTGCTAGGGGTTCCCCCCTTTTGGCCCCATTGAAAAGAATAACCAGGCAGCCCACTAAAAGATCACCAGAAGTTTTATTGAACTGACCCGTAAGGCCATCCAAGCCCAGGGACCTCCCTAGCTTCATAGCCTTGATCCCCAGTGCACTTAATTCTCCTCTATATCTCTCTCTAAAGCCTCACTGGGTCAAACTTAAGCAAGAGAACTGAGTTTAGGTAGCTGGAGAGATCCCCCTCATCCACTCTCTTATTCAGCTCAGCATATAACTCACGGAATTGGTTCCACAGGGCCCCCCTGCCCTCAGTTCCTCAACTCTTTTCACCAGAAGAGCCCCCACCTATCCCCGCTCCTTTTGTCTCAACTGCGCCATCAATAGGTGCCTTGCCCTGTTCCCATGTTCCTAATAAATCTGCATCCCCCTTGTCAGTTGCCAATCCACCTCATCCATCATCACCACCCTAAGGAGAGTCCACAGCTCATGGAACTGCTTCTGTGTTTGGTAATTCTGGCACTGTTTATCCCTCTGCTCTAATTGCTTGATCTCTCTCTGCAATCCCTTAAGTCTTAGCTCCCACTCCCTCTTCTTGACTGAACACCACCTCACCAAGTAGCCAAGAACCACTGCTTTAAAGCTGTACCATATTCCCGCCCCCCCCCCCTCCCCGCAACATTTAAAGCAAAGTTCTCCTTGATGGCTCAATATTGCAAATTTTAAATAAACATCAAAATTCTTCAGAAACAAATGAAGTCAATACCAGCAGACTGGCAATGGGTGGGTATCATCCAGAAAGGCCATGGGAACCTAGAATGCTGGATATTTGGGTAATGTCCTTACTAGTTATGGTACCCTTTAAAAGCTTCTTGGTAAGACAAGGAGAGATGATAGAGGACAGTTAGATTCAGTATGCAATCTTGTATGCTTATCTATCCAGGATGGTAGAAAAATAATATGGAAGATAACCAAAACTGTCTTGGATAAGGATTTATATCCTACAAAGTGAAGCTTCTATGGCTGGCAGTGGGATAAATGGACAGGAATAACTGGGCAGGCTAAATGGGCTAATTGGTCTTTTTGTGCCATCATCTACCATAAGCCAATTATTCAAAAGATCTGGGCACCTAACTTTAAGTTACGCTCCTAGATCTCTTTTTCTAAATTCTATTCTCAGCTCCTAAATTAAAATACCTTAATTCATAAGGTATCTAAATTTAGGAACCTGAAAAGAACAAAAGTACAAGAGGAAAGTGAGAGGAGACAGACGGAGAGAGAGAACAGGGTGTGGTAGACAGTAGGAAAGAAAAAGGCAGGGGCTTAGGGCAGTAGGAGAGAATGGAGAGGGTTGGGTACAGGAGGAGAGTGAAAGAAGCCGGGGGAAAACAGAGATCAGAGGTTTACTGGTGCTGGATAGAGGGTGGGATGGCTGAGCTTCAATTGTTTTTCTGTGGGAGATGTTGCACTGAAGCCACTGAGCTCCTGTTGTTTTAGTGTTCAGTAAGGGAGTTTTAAGTCAGGATTGTTGAGCCCATCACATTATTCCTATGGGGGCTGTTATATAACATAAAAGCCTTCACCCTCACAAGATGTTTAAATAAGAACATAAGAACATAAGATATGCCATACTGGGTCAGACCAAGGTCCATCAAGCCCAGTATCCTGTTTCCAACAGTGGCCAATCTAGGTCATACGTACCTAGCAGTTTCCCCAAAAGACACAGGTTCCGCAATGCTTGTACTGGGTCAAGCATTGATATCCTGGGTCCCTTCTTAATAATGGTTTATGGACCTTTCCTCCAGGAACTTGTCCAGACCTTTTTTAAACCCAGCTACACTAACAGCTTTTACTACATCCTCCGGTAACAAATTCCAGAGTTTGATTACACGTTGAGTGAAAAATATTTTCTTTTATTAGTCTTAAATAGTTTACCCTGTAGCTTCATTGCATGTCCCCTAGTCTTTCTATATTCTGATAAGGTAAACAATCGATCTACGTTTACCCGTTCCACTCCGTTCATTAATTTATAGACTTCTATCATATCTCCCCTCAGCTGTCTCTTTTCCAGGTTAAAGAGCCCTAACTTTTTTAGCCTTTCTTCATAGGAGTATCCTTCATCCCTTTTACCATTTTGGTGGCTCTTCTCTGAACCTTTTCTAGTAACGCTATATCCTTTTTAAGATACGGCGACCAGAATTGCACACAATATTCAAGGTGCGGTCTCACCATGGAACGGTATAGAGGCATTATAATATCTTTTGTTTTATTTTCCATTCCTTTCCTTATCATACCTAGCATTCTATTTGCTCTCTTGGCTGCCACTACACACTGGGCCGAGGGTTTTAACATGTTATCCACAATGACGCCTAAATCTTTTTCCTGGGTGGTGGTTCCTAATGTGGAACCTTGCATTGTGTAACCATAGTTTGGGTTGTTCTTCCCTAGGTGCATAACTTTGCACTTGTCCACATTAAATTTCATCTGCAATTTTGATGCCCAGTCTTCCAATTTATCAAGATCCTCTTGCAATTTTCCACAATCCTCTTGGGTTTTAACAACTTTAAATAGTTTTGTGTCATCTGCAAATTTGATAACCTCACTCGTTATTCCACTTTCCAGGTCATTTATGAATATGTCAAAAAGCAGCGGACCCAGCACAGATCCCTGGGGTACACCATTGGCCATTTAGCCCAACCCTCTGCTTTCTATCTTTTAACCAGTTCCTGATCCACAGTAGTACACTGCCTCCTATCCCATGACTCTTTAGTTTTGCCAAAAGTCTCTGATGAGGGACCTTGTCAAAGGCTTTCTGAAAGTCTAGATACACTATATCAACCGACTCACCTTTGTCCACCTGTTTATTCACACTTTCAAAAAAAACATAACAGATTAGTAAGACAAGATCTTCCTTGTCTAAAGTCATGTTGGCGGTCTCCCATTAGGCCATGACTATCTACATGCTGAGTAATTTTATTCTTTATGATGGTTTCTACCATTTTTCCCGGTACTGACGTGAGGCTCACCGGTCTGTAGTTTCCCGGATCACCCCTGGAACCCTTTTTAAAAATTGGTGTTACATTGGCGATCCTCCAATCTTCAGGTATTAGCGATGAGTTTAATGATAGTTCACAGATTACTGATAGCAGTTCTGCAATCTCATATTTCAGTTCTTTCAACGCCCTTGGATGTATACCATCCGGCCCAGGTGATTTGCTACTCTTCAGTTTATCTAATAGTTGTAATACATCTTCCCGATGTATCGATATTTCCTTCAATTCTTCCGCACCTTTAAATACCACTTCAGTCATGGGTAACATCCCTACATCTTCCTCAGTAAAGACCGAAACAAAGAATTCATTCAGTCTCTCCGCTATCGCCTTGTCACCTCTTAGTGCCACTTTAACTCCTCTATCATCTAATGGACCAACTGACTCTCTCACAGGTTTTTTTATTTGAAAGGTTATCAATGAACAAATTAAACTTCTCCAAAGAAGAGGAAACTGCAGTACTACAGGGCATGAAATGAAGCCGCAAGAAGGTAAAGTTAAAAGCACTATTAGAAAATATTGTTTGCACAGAAAGGGTGGTGGATGCCTCAGATGCCTTCCAGATATAGTGGGGGGGGGGGACAAAAACAGTGATGGAATTCAAAAAGGCATAGAACAAATACAGAGGATCTCTAGTTAGCAAGAGGATGGAATCCAAATCTAGAGTACGTCTGCTCAAAGCAAAAGTTAAATCATGTTCCACTCTTCACAAAAGTAATGGGGAGGGGTAACCTGCAAAGATCAGCAGTTACAACCCCAAACAAAGGCATGAGGGGGTAACCTGCATGAAGCAATAGTTACAACTCTGACTACTTTACTAGGCAGACAGGTTGGACCATGCTGGCCTTTATCTGCTTTCATTTACCATGATCTTTGCAGTTTTCCAGGTCATGCCACGTCTTAGTAAGTGGAACCGATGTTGCAGCCATCATGCTGGGGCTTTCTTCAGGATGAAGCGGTTACGCTGTGGATGATTGTTCTTTTATATAGTGGTTCTCAAATCAGATTGGAATTGAGGCAGGAAATTTGAATTTGATTTTGGCAGGAAAGTTCATTGGAGAAAGGGCAGGGAGAATGTGAGTAGGAATTCTGGAGGCAGGGAATTTTGAATTTTAGCAGAAAGATTGTTATGACAATATCAGATTCTGAAAGGTGGAAAAATAGTTTGTCTTCAGCACCAGACCTTGTAGCACTAAACTTTCTGTGAAAGAGGCATTGCCATGCTTTGTTGATGTCGAGTCCTTTGTCTCCATTGAAGTTTCGTGGATGTCTTGCTTTCTCTACCACCTCTTTGATCCTCCTTGGCCACCAGCATTCTTCTTTTTCCAGGATTCCTGTGTCATCCAATTTGATTGTATGGCCAGTTCTATTGTGTGGAAGGTTAAAGCAGATTTCTCTGTGTTACTGCGTTTATAATGTCTTTTCTGCTCTTGTGCATCAATTTATTTTTTCTTTAAAATTTATCAAGTGGATCCAAGCTTTGTATTCAAACCTGAAGGCTCAGCTATTGATTAATGGCACTCTCTCATTCCCATTTGAGATTCCGTGGGATATCAGACAGGGGTGTCCTTTTATCTCCTTATTTATTCAATCTACTGCTTGAGCCTCTCACCTATTTGATAAGCAGGTACAGATTTACATGGCTATACATTAAGAGGGTAATATTATAATAGGGCACCTAGTTTAAGCATGTTTTCAGGTGTCTTCGTTAAGACGATTCTATAAAGACATGTAGGTGCCTACTATAAAATGCTAGCTTAAATGACAGATCTTGTGCTTACATTGCAGGTGCAGACATTTACATCAGCCCTGGAACTGGTGTAAATGTCCGCATCTATAATTTTTAGGCATATACAAATTATAGGGGTATGTTTGCAAAGCAGCGGTAGCAGCCTCCGTATGATATCAGAGCAGCAGCCCCATTGAATTCAATGGGGCCACAGCTCCAATATCGCAGAGGCCAGTACTGCTGCTTTGTAAACATATCCCATAGTGTTTTATAATCTATGCATGTACTTATGCACTCTGCCCATGCTATGCCCAAATTCCACCCCTGTGCATGCCTACTGGCAAAGTACATGCCATCACATCAACTCATGTGGGTGCCGCCAAAGTGAAGCTCAGCTCAAGATCAGCGGTTTGAAGCCAGCTTTAATTGTCGTGCTTTTTGATCAATTCTTTCAGTGTCTTAGGTGAAGTCCCTCGCTGTACTCCCTGAAGCAGCATCATCACAGTCAGCGCCAGAGTAGTGGGACCTTCCCAGAACATTGACTAACACTATGAGCAAAAGATAAGTGTGATTTAGTCTTTTTCAAATGGTGAGAGGTTCTATAGACCTATGATGGTATTATAAAGGGCATTCATTAAAAGGCTTGAAATATATGGGCCAACTCCATAAAAGCCCTTCATTTCCACACTGGGGTCTTTTTCTTCTCATGTTTTTTATATAAAGCATATGTGAAATAATAGCAGTTGTGTTCATATTTCTAAGTCAAGGACATCCTTGGCAAAACATGCCAAGAAACCCCAGGGACGTCTGTGTCTCTGCCCAATTTTAGTAACAGACATCCCCGACATGGACATCCATGCCAGCAGCTACATAGATGTCCCCCCAAGCTAGCATAAGGGGACATCCAGAGATGTAGCAAAATGAAAACTTGTGCTCTCATTCCCTGTCAATGTTCATTATCGGCATGGACAATATAGGGGACATGAGCATACCTCCTTCTCCACAACCTCCAGATGTATGTCTGACAAAACAAGCACTTTTACAATGCCTATTCGGCCTGAAGTTGAAATAAGCTTGGACACGGCTTGGGACATCCAGGGCATTTCTAAAATTGGGCAAGAATTCCCTGGACACACTTACACTATGCCCCTGTTCAGACTTGGACGTCTTCAGCCCAGGAACATCCAAAAAGCTGGCTTGTGACTTCTCCTTGCCTGTTTTTGGATGTCCAAACACAAATAGGGCTTCTAAAATAACCCTTTTAATGTACCTCTTTCAACATCTATCAGTTAATAGTCCAGCTTTTGCTCTTAACTATCTAGATTCTGTTGATCCTCCATCTTCCCGTGCTTCATTGAAAGAGTGTTCAGTGGGGAACTGTAATCTGGTATTTCTTCGGCATGTGCTCTCTTCTCCAATAGCTAAAAGATTTTGTAGAGCTAAACTGATTGTTTCCTACATCTTACCAGTCTGGAGATCCTCCTATACATTTTTAAAAAAAGGCACAGGTGCATTTTCTGTGCTATCATTTCTCTAGCTTCCATCACTTATTCTCCTGATACTGAGCTGTGATCTCAAGTGGACCTCTTGGTCATCTGGGACTCCAGGATTAAAAGCTTTGGGTCACTGAGAATGGAATTTGATTTGCTACTATCTTCAAATACAATGGACACTCCATAGGCAATATGCTGACAGGGCCCTGCTTCTGGAAGCTGATAACAGTGTGTATTAGTACACCCCTTTCAATACCCCAAGATAATTATGTTGCTCTGTGGGGTCCTCTTGGACAGTGCAGCTCAAGCTCCAGTCATGACAAGCTAATTTCTAAATGGAATTAGGAGCTTAATTTGATTCTTACTCTAAAGGATTGGTACCAGATCTAGGTATCTGCTCAGAAACTTTCCTTGTTCTGTAAGTGGTGTGCCTTACATATAGGCTCCTGTCCTATTGATACACTATGTTCTATTCTAAATTTAGTACCTCAAGACCCATGTGTTGGCACAGATCTGGTCAAATGGGAACTCATTTGTATATGTGACAATCATGTCAATTTACATATATGTGCTGGTCATGCCTTGAACAAGAATCTGTTTCTGTGGTAGGCTCTCTCACCAGCCCTCTGTTTGTTAGGGTTGTGGCACAACTCTATTTTTCCCTCTAATTTTTGCAGGCTAATTGACAACTTCATATATGCAGCCAGATATAAGATTGCATTCTTATTGGAAAATGAAGACCAAGTTGGAGTGCTGGAAGATGCAGATGGCCCAAATAGGCAGTCCTCTTGAAGAATAAGTTGTATAGTTATGATATCATCTGGGCCCCGCATTGAGCCACATGTAGTTAGCCGTTAAAGGACCAGGCTGATGAGAGACACTTTTATTGTTTTAATTCGGGTAACTTTTTCATAACAATTTCTAACAGTTCTTTAATATTCTGGGGGGGTTAATGCAGAATTTCTCAACCCAGTCCTGGGAAACACCCAGCTAGTCAGGTTTTCAGGATAGCCGCAATGAAAAGGCATGAGAGCGATTTGCATAGAATGAAGACAGTGCATGCAAATCTCTTTCACGCATATTCATGATGGCTATCCTGAAAGTCTGACTGACTTGGTATGTCCCAAGGACTGGCTTAAGAACCCCTGGGCTAATGTGAGTAGCTATGCTGCTTGGGCAGGAATGGACATGCCTTGTAATACTGGGGTAAAGAGGTATCATATTGTGTCATATTTACCTTGTTAATTCTTCTATATGCTGTACTTGTAATTTTTGGCTTGTTAACCAATGAATCCCATATGTTTGTGATGATCTCACTGGATTGTTATATCCCTTTGGTTTCCAAAGTGAAAGAATTCAAAAACAGAGCAGTGGCACTGAACCAAGAGAGAGGGCCAAGTAGCAGCGGGGCCTGAAGCAGACAGAGAAGGCAGTAACCCAGGCTGCAACAACAGAAATGGAAGAGAGTAGAAAGGAGGTGGTTCCCCCGTTTTATGTTTTTTCTCTGTGAGGCTAAAATAACTTACTGGAAACAAGACAGCAGGGCGGACAGTTGCAGGGTCTGGAACAGGCTGGACAGGCAGTGACATAGACAGCAACAGCAACAGCAGTAGCAGCAGCAGCAGAAACAGAGAAGGAAAGAAGACATTTTCCTCTCTTTTTATAGTGTTGTATGCATGGCTATCAGAATCCACTGGAATTAAGAAGGCCGTCCCGTCAACTAGGCAGCTGCCTAGGGCAGCAGACCCCAATGGGAGGCACGGCTTTGTGTCATCGCTTTGCTGACTGCAGTAAGCCAAGGACTTTGGCATCCATGGCGAGAAAATTATGGCCTGCTGCTTCTGCCCCCCCCCCCCCAACATCACTTCCTGTTAGAGAGGGGCAGGAGCGGCAGGCCATGTGTGCGCATGGGCATCAAAGCACATGGCCTGTCAGTGTACTGGAGCAGTGGCACAAAGCCCCCCTTTCCAATGCCATGAGTCGTGCCCTTGGCAGTGGCACTGGTCCACGCAGAAGATGGATTCGGGTGGTAGGGCAGAAGGGCAATGATGGTGGCAGCGAGGGACTTCTGCCTGAGGAGACAGAAACCCTTGGGTTGGCCCTGGAGAGCAAGCTGGGCAGAAACAAGGCCTTGGGCAAGCCAGGCAGGCAGTGAAACAGGCGATAACAGCGGAAGCAGAGAGGGGTATGGAGGAGGAGGTTTTTCTTACTGTTCTTTTTTTAATGTCAAGCTGAAAGAACCCACTGGCAAAAAGAGACTGGGCAGCAGCAACTGAAGTGACAACTAGCAAAACTCCAGGAAGATACTGAGGAGAAAAAGAGTGTGGATATGCATTGTTTTAGCAGAGCTGTGCACTCAGTCTCCTTCCTAATCACATGAAAACTGAGGGAAATCAAGCAGGGAAAGGTTTCTATTTAGGAGCACTATCTTTTCCACCAAGTCCGGCACTACCTGCGGACAACATGGCCTCACGATATCCCCTGCCATTAGGAATATCTATTCACTAGGCATGCTGTTTGGTGGGCAGGAAAAGAAATGCTGGGTGACTTTCATCAGACTGTGGACTTATGTGACTATACCAATGAATCTGCGATTATGGCCTCAATGGGCTCTAAAAGGTATCACATCAAAGAAATTTGTGCAAGAGTCTCAGTTATAGCAGTCTAATTCTGGTCTCTGCTACAAAGGATATAGCTATAGCCTGTATCAACAAAAATGGTACTGTGATGCCCATGGGGGATGGGCAGATAACGGTGGGGGAGGAGGTGGTGGCTAATAGGGTGCTGCTCATGCTTCCAGTAATGCTCACTGGCATGACTGCTCTTTACCCTCTTCCTCTGGCCCTCTCTTTCCTCCATCTTAATCACCAGCTTATCCCTCCAGTATTTATTTAAAACATTTCTAGACCACCCACTCTCCATGGTGTTGTACTAGATGGCAATTCTCACTTTCACCCATGAGCCGCAGAGAGTAACTACCATATAACCATCCTCCTTCGTGAGGGGTTTCAACTTTTCCTGTGCATCCAGTCACAAGGAGTCCACCAGCACCAGTACCTCTGATATCCATCCCTCTCACTCATGAAAATTCTCTAACTTCACCATCATGATGACAACACCTAGGATGGCCCTTCTTGAACTCAGAGTCTCTATTGCATCCTTGAAGGGCTTCAGGACATCTATGGCCTGAATCATATTTGTCCAATCCTGATGCCTCAGGGAGTTTTTATTACCGATTTCAGTATTCAATGACTTCTGAATAAGGACTGCCCATTTCTCCACTAACCTCTCCAGTATCAAGTAGGGGGAATTCCCCCAATTCCAACATTCAGAATAAGCTGGTGCATAGGTGCCTTTGCTGTTTCCTGCTTCCAGTGCAGTTCATAACCACCTTTCACTCTCCAGTGGAAATACCCTGCCTTTTTTTTTTGTTCATCTCAATCAGTAGCTTCAGATCAGGGCAGCTGCTTCACTGCTTCCCCTGCTACCTGTTGCAGCAAGTGCAAGCCTTAAACCCAATAAAAGCCCTCCTCCTTCTCCGCCTTCACCATTTTCTTCTCACTGCCTGTTACAAAATAGCCAGGAACTACGGTTGTCTCTCTCCAGCTGTCCATCATTGCCCTTATTTCTGCTAAAATATGAGCCAAGGTACGGCTATCATCCATCACCTGGGTATGTATGTTGCTGCTATACCCCAGCTATGTCTACCTCCTGCCTTTCCAGCTACCACCAATGTGCTGTCACAGCGAGGTAGGTGTGTGTAGCATTTTGACTAGTCCAGATATCGCTATTATACTCACTTTGCCAGCTGTGCCCGTTGCTGGGTATGGCACTGATTATATCAACTGCAGTTTACCTGTCTAATAAAATTTGTCCTGGAGGGCACTTAGTAACTGAAGGCTATGAGATAGAGTAGTCTTTTAAACTCCACTTTCTCAACCACCCTATGGGAAGGATTTCCTGGACAATCATTTACCAAATACACCTTATTACCACCTATAATACTGCTCCATCTCCTCTATGGTGACTTACTTACATGAGCACTGCAGCTGTTTGACTGCTGCCTCACCAGGAGAAGAGACTGGGGGCTCAGTTTGAGAAATAGATTCATCTCTTCTGTAGCTTTCCTGCTGTGGCGACCTGCAGTGCCAGGATGGTATCCCCACTCTATTATCAGCACCTTCCTTTGAACCTCATTTGAAAGGGTAGTATTCTTGCAAACGATGCAGCATGCCACTATTTGAAAGGTGGTTCATTAGCTTTTCTCTGTTAATGGTCTTCTAACATCAGATGCATTCAACATAATGCTGGTCCTCAAGCACTTTAAAATGCCTCCGTGCCTCTGATTTTTATGGTGCTTCCTCTCTGCTTCCTTGGGGCAACTGCTAGGAGACGTTAATCTACTGGTTGTTGATTGGGACACCCCAGCTATGGTGTCTTCTAGAACAATTTATTTATTTATTTTATTTATTTAACATCTCTTCTATACCGCACTATTCACATCAGTGCGGTGTACATTTAACAGAACCATATACAATGCAGTCGGGCTACATTGTATTTACAATAAACAATGCTTCCCAAGCAGATCCAGAAGTATTCCCTAGCCAGTTTGGTTTTCAGTATGTTCACAATGGATATGCATGAGCTAGATTTACATGTATGACTCCATTGCATGCCAGTCTATCTTATTCATATTCTTTGTGGGTATCTTGAAAACTAGACTACTGGGCACTCTAGGATCTGTTTGAGAAATACTGATCTTAGGGTAGGGAAATCCCAGATTCTCTACAGAAGTGTTTCTCAACCATTCCCTGGAGGCACACCTAACCTGTCAGGTTTTCAGGATTACCACAATAAATATACATGAGATAAATTTGTATGTAGATGAAACCCATTATATTCAAATCTGTTTTGTGCATATTAATTGTGTTGATCCTGAAAACCTGACTGGCCGGGTGTTCCTCAAGAAGAGGGTTGAAAGCAGTACTACGAGGTCTGTCCAAAAAGAAACCAAATTTGCTAAAGAGGGCTACAGAGAGCCAACATAGAAGACTCGCAATAATGGTGATGTGTAGTGGTGACCCTGAGCTTTAGCCTCCCACTTGCTCGATCACACCACATGAACTAGTTATGTACTATATGCAGTAGAGATTCAGTAGAGTGAACTCGCCTCGTGTGCCTTTTGCTATTTTTTGCAAGTTAAAATATGAAGGATCTTGAAGAGCAATGCATTTGCATGAAATTCTGTGTGAAATTGACTTTTACCAAGACTTTTCAGATGCTACAGCAAGCTTATAGAGAGGATTGTTTACGCTGCAAACAATGTTATGAATGGTACCGTTTCAAATTGGGCAGAACATCCACCGAAGATGATCCCAAAACTGAACGGCCTTCCATGTCAATGGATGATGATCACATTAAGAAAGTGCATGCTTTGATTCTTGAAAATTATTGCCTAACTGTCCATGAAGTTGCTTAAGAAATAGGCATCAGTAAAAGTTTCTGTCATACAACTGTGACTGAAAAACTTCTGATGTATCATGTTGCTGCAAAATTTGTCCCATGTCTCTGGGCAGATGATCAAAAAGCGAACCGTGTCACAATTACTCATCACTCCTTACCCATGAATTTTTGGCAAAGCACAAGGTGTCTGTAGTCCCGCAGCCTCCCTAGTCTCCAGATTTGGCCCCTGCGGACTTCTTTTTGTTCCTGAAGTTGAAATCCACTCTGACAGGTCACCTGTTATGATGACATGCTTCAGAAATAGCAGAAGGCACATGAGACAAGTTCACTCTACTGCATGTATTCCATAACTAATTCAGGTGGTGTGATCGAGCAAGTGGAAGGCTAAAGCTCAAGGTCACCACTAAACATCACCATTATCGTCAGTCTGCTGTATTGGCTCGCTGGCACCCTCTTTAGCAAGTTTGGTTTCTTTTTGACAGACCTCGTATACAGGGAGAATCCTTCTGGCAACTGATAATGGAGCCCGCATGGGGAGAGAATTTCTGGTGTCATAGTAGATGATCATCTAGGGTCCAGTGATCACTTGATAGCATGGTTCAGTATTAAACACAAGCACTTCATTCAAAAGCAAGTTTTCTAGCCTTCAGAAAAGCTACAGTAACTTTATCAAATGGGAGAGTACTTCAAGGAGTCATTAATGGATAGGAACATCTAGGGGAAACAGAAAAGCAAAACTGAAAGGAGACCTTTTAAGGGCAACAAACATTTTTTAGGAAACTAAATAAAAGTAAGAGGAAAGGAAGACACTATGGTTCGCAAATGAAGTTCCTAAAAAGATGAAGAAAAGAGGTTAGCCTTAACAAACTACAAGAGATCATAGAAAGAAGACGACAAGCAACAATATCTGGAAAAGCCAAGAGTAACTGGGAAGGTAGTCAGGGAACAGATATGCAAAGGAAAGAAAAAAAAACAATACAGTAAAATGGGAAGACCAGTTTTATAGATATGTTAATAACAGGAGGAAATACAAATATGACATTGCAATTAATGGAATCACTGTTAAAATAGAAGATAGTGCAATTTCTGGAATCAGGGCCAGCTCACGTACTAAGCGGGATAGGTGGCTGCCTAGGTTGGCAAACCTTGGTGGGCGGCACAATGGCTTTGTCAGCAGAAGCCCTTGGGCCAGCCATGTCTGGAATCCAGTGGATTACAGGATACAAGGCAGCATAGTTTTACCAGAACCAGGTGCTGTTAGATGAGTCCGATCAATTTCTTTGACTCTATAACCAGAGTTAGATGAGGGAAAGCACCAGATCTGATGTATTTATCTTCTGGCAAAGCTTTTGACACAGTTTCACATAGGAGACTTAGAAAACAAACTGTGCACCCATAATATGGGCACTAAAGATTCAAGTGGAGCACATTCAAAGTGTTTTAGCCAGTTACCAGACCTACTGACCAGCTAAAACATACTCAGTCCGATATTCGGGTACCACTGAATATCTCCACAGATTGCATCAAAAAAGACACAGTTAAAACCAGGGCGGTCTGTGAGCAGACTGGGAGGTGACGGTGGCTGTCTGGTTAGCGGCGATATTCAGCCACTAACCAGATAGGACAGCTATTCAGGTGACCTAACTTTAACAGCTTAGCACTCTCCATTAGCAGTTGAAAATCACTGCTATCCAGATAGAAAATGCTACTGGCTGGCAAACGCAGATATTCAGCACCAGAAACCAGACAAGTTCTGGCACTGAATATTTAGGTTTAAATAAAGTGGTGGCAGCTAGGGACTTTAAATAGCCCAGCAACCACCGCTGAATATGCCCCCTAAAGGCACAGGATGGAAGCCTTCAATTGAAGGGAAGCTCTGGAGTGAAGGGTCATAGGATGAGGGTGCAAGGGGGTAACTAAGAGAATGTTTCTCTATAGCAGGCATGTCCAACTTCAAACAGGTCGTGATCTACTTTTTCCAGCCAAAGTGCTGGTGATCTACCACCATGAAAATTAAGTTTCAAAATAGTTTCAAATTCAATTTTAACCCAATAAAGTTGGAGGATTCCTCCCCCCCCCCCCCCCCCGCCATTTTTAATGAACCTTTTGTCATTTACTTGGATCTGATCAGCTGTTAAGCAAATTAAGCAAAAACAAAACAGAGAAAGAAAGATCCAGTAAGAACTGCGAGGGGAAATGGAATGTACATTTTTTCTTAAAGTTTTTTATTGAGTAATAACTTTCTTTAACTGTCTTAATAACTTTCTTTAACTTTTATTGAGTAATTTATGTTAAATTTTGGTTGCGTATTGATCCAGGCTGATCTTGCACAATCTTTAATATTTCGCTCTTGCTCATTAGTGAGACGTCTGAGCCTGCATTTCATCCACCAGCTTTTTGAAGTTGGGTGAATACTGCGTGAGGGCCAGTCTCAGGGAATCTTAGAGATGTTCATCTGTCATGTTGGAACATTAAGTACTCTTTGTCATTTTCAGATGGAAAAACGCAGATTCACACAAATAAGTTGAACCGAAACAGGAGTGTACAGCTTCACTGCATCTGCTCAAGTTGGGAAATTTGTTGGACATGCCTGCCTTAGATAAACCTTCAGCCATGCAACACTCTCCCTCCACCATCCAGAGGCAGCACAAGACAATCTGCTGCCGGAGGTAAAGGAAGACTTGGCACCACACAGCAAGGCATCCAAAAGAGTGAGCCCCCAGGGTGTATAATTAAGAAATGAAGGGGTCAAGAGGTTATCCATAAAAGGGCACTGGGAGAGATATTCAGCGCTATTATACTCACACTCCCCAGTACTTAGCAGATTTATTGATTTTTCACACCCCTTCCCGTAGCCTCCGCTCGGTACACATTAAGCGTCTTCATTTACCTTCTCCAACTCAGGCGCATTTACATTCAACCAGACAATCCACTTTCTTTTACCTCGGTCCTTCCCTTTGGAATTCCCTCCCGACAGCTCTGCGTTTAGAGGACGCCTACCCTAAATTCTGATCCCTCCTGAAAACTCATCTCTTTGCCTCTGCCTCCTTACCCCTTATTTCCCCACTAAGTGTGTATGATTGACTATTGCTTTCCCCTCTATACTGTATATGGATTTGTAGTTCTTTTTCTTTTCTACTTCATTTTTGTTTTTTGTAACACTGTAAACTGCCCCGATGTAATGGGGGGCGGTATATCAAATTTTGAAATAAACATAAACATAGGCACTAGCTTCCAAAACTATTCTTGCTCAGCATGGGTCTTGAGAAAAATGTCATTTTTAAGGGTTAATATTTCGTTTTCAAGAGATGGCTTATTCAATGAGTAATTTTTACTGATAGCAATTTTTACTGATACCTTGCCCCAACCACTAGACCACTCCTCCACTTTTGTAGGAGTGGAGGAGTGGCCTAGTGGTTGGGGCAAGGTACCTCAGGCCAGAAGGTCAGGGGTTCAAATCCCACTAGAGGACAGCAACCTTGGGCCAGAAGGACTGGGGTTTCTAGTCCCACAGGTGCTCCTTGTGGTCTTGGGCAAGCCACTTAACCCTCCATAGCCCATGTTCCCTGTAAAATAGTTATCTCCAAGTTATAATGCCCAGTTCAATGTAATTTCAGTTTGTTCAATGTAAACCACACTGATGCAGACTAGCACGGTAAATAAATATAAATAAATAAATAGCAGCTGCAGTTTCTTTAATGTCCACATCTACTTTGAATGGGTATGACAAGTACTCCTCAACTGTTCCAATTTTTTAGAAGTCACAGAATCTATTTTCGAATTCCTGGATAACAGAACAGATTTCTGTCACATACTTCTCGTTCTGAAAACAAAATTTGGATATTGTCCCAGATGGTCCTGCGTATTAGTGTTGTTGATCAAAAGTGTTGTTTGCTAGGTCAGTCATCATTAGCTCAAATTTGCTCTTGTAGGATGAAACTGTACTTATCATCTCACCAATGTATTTGTTTTTACCTTGTAGTTCAAGGTTCATATCACTTAGTTCGCCTGTAAAGTCTGCGAGAAATGCCAGGTCACATAACCACTCCTCATCTTCCAACTCTGCTTGGTCATCTCCCCTCTCCTTCAAAAAACTTCTTATTTCATTCAGCAAATCACAAAATCTTTGCAGAAATTTGTGCCTACTTAGCCACCTTACATCTGCGTGCAAAATGATTTCCGCTGCCCCTTCATCAAGAGTAAGATTGAAAAGCCGTCTTTGAAGTGATATTCCACGAACTGAATTTACAATTTTGAAAGTGATGTCCATGTCAGCCTTTGTATTGAGTCTCTTGCTTGCCAAAACTTGCTGGTGAATGATGCAGTGGTAAGAAAGGAAATCTGTGAAGTCGTCATGCTGTCTACAGAGGGCTATGAAACCGTTAACCTCACCTGTCATTGCTCTTGCTCCATCAGTAGTGATGGAAACAAGTCTATGCAATGGAAGATTACACTTTGTCACAAAAGAATGGAAAGAACTGAATATTTCCTGACTGGTAGTTCTCCCTTTTAAAGAAATCATTCCAAGTAGCAGGGCCGGATTTACGTATACGCCATGTACGCCATGGCGTAGGGCCCACAGCCGGCAGGGGCCCACAAAAAAAGAACCAGTTTTTTTTTTTTAAACTCAATTTTAAAAAAAAACCTGGTGGCTGCCGCCGCGGGGCCCCCTCTGCTGCCGCGGGGGCCCCGTCTACAAGCTGAAGCGGTCCGGTCGGGTCGGGTCGGGTCCGGTCCGGTCGGGTCTCTCTCCCTCCCTCCCTCGCTCGCTGCAGGCTGCAGGCTGCGAGAGACGCGAAGGGAGAGCGTCTCCTCGCGTCTGTGTTAAGCCCGCAGAGGCTGATGGGAAATCCCATCAGCCCCTGCGGGCTTAACACAGACGCGAGGAGACGCTCTCCCTTCGCGTCTCTCGCAGCCTGCAGCCTGCAGCGAGCGAGGGAGGGAGGGAGAGAGACCCGACCGGACCCGACCGGACCCGACCCGACCGGACCCGACCCGACCCGACCGGACCGGACCCGACCGGACCGCTTCAGCTTGTAGACGGGGCCCCCGCGGCAGCAGAGGGGGCCCCGCGGCGGCAGCCACCAGGTTTTTTTTTTTAATTGAGTTTTACTTTAGGCCGGGGGGGGTAGGACTGGTAATGGGCTATGGGGGGGGTAGGACTGGTAATGGGCTATTGGGGGGGCTGGGGCTGGAAATGGACTGAGGGGGGGTAGGGCTGGTAATGGGCTATTGGGGGGCTGGGGCTGGAAATGGGCTGGGCTGGGCTGGGCTGGGCTGGGGGGGTTAAGGCTAGAGGTGGGCTGATGGGGTTAGGACTGGTAATGGACTGTGGGCTGTTGGGGGGGCTTAGAACTGGCAATGGGCTTTGGGGGGGGGGTTAAGACTGGTAATGGGCTGTGGGCTGATGGGGGCTGTCTGGTAATGGGCTATGGGGGGGGGCTAGGACTGGAAATGGGCTGGGGGGTTAAGACTGGATGTGGGAGGATGGGGTTATGACTGGTAATGGGCTGTTGGGAGGGGGTTAGAACTGGTAATGGGCTTTGGGGGGTTAAGACTGGTAATGGGCTGTGGGCTGATGGGGGTTGTCTGGTAATGGGCTATGGGGGGCTATGGGGGGCTAGGACTGGAAATGGGCTGGGGGGTTAAAACTGGAGGTGGGATGATGGGGTTAGGACTGGTAATGGGCTGATGGGGGGGGTAGGACTGGCAATGGGCTATGGGGGCTGACTGGAAATGGGTTGATGGGGTTAGGACTGGAAGTGGGCTGATGGGGGGTTAGGACTGGTAATGGGTTATAGGGGGGGCTTAAACTGAAAATGGGGTGATGGGGGGTTAAGGACTGAAAATGGGGTGATGGGGGGTTAAGGACTGTAAGTGGGGTGATGGGGGGGCTAGGACTGGTATTGGGTTGGGGGGTTGCTAGGACTGGAAATGGGCTGATGGATGGCTAGGACTGGAAATGGGCTGATGCAGGGACTAGAAGGGAATGGATGCTGGGTGAGGCTGGAACTAGAAGGGAGCTGATGTTGGGGGAGGATTAGAATGGGATGGGGCTGGAAGAGTAAAATGGAGAAGGGAAAAATATTTTGTGTGGGAGGGATAAAAAATCTACAATTGGCCGGGTATTGGGAGAGTAAGTGGGGATTGAGGATGGAGGGGTAAAATTTGAGTGGATGAAATAGGAATGAGGAAAGAGCAAAAGGAGAAAGATTAGTATGTTAAAGCAGATGTAGAGAGAGAATGGAAAAAAATCTAGAAGAGAGAAGAAAGGACAAATGGACAGCAGACGATGGAGAGTTAGCAGAAGACATGAAGAAACCAGAAGAAAGTGGCTGGAGCAATTGCAGCTGAAAAAAATGCACAAAAGGTAGAAAAATATCTCTTTATTTTGAATTTATTAATTGGAATATGTCAGCTCTGGTAAATGTGCATCATTAACATCTGCGCTTTGTTTAGTACAAGAGCAAATTAATATATAGTTTTATTTCTACAGTGTTGTACATTCCAAGTTTGGCTTTTGGGATTCCCAGTTTAATTATTGTCTTCCTATTTCTAAATTGTGATTACTTGTTTGGTGATGGTCTATGTTCTGCATGTGTAACTGAGCTGAGGTGTTCTGTTTATATAATTCCTATTTGACATTGCCACTTGTTCTCTTTCCCCAGTAGGTCATGTATTGTTGTTCTCTGAAATGTATTGGTTTAATATTTGCAGTGTTGCCTTTTGATTGGTAGAGTATGGTGCTTTGTGAGTCCTGGTAGTGCTGTTAGGATACGGCGGGTTTACTATGGGCAGTGTTTGTAGTAGTTCCTAATGTGTCTGGCAGTTGGCACTGGATTATAGTAATGTAGAAATCTTTTAGTCTTTCTTTATCCATACACTCATTAAGAGGCACGTTTACTAAAAGTTAGTATATGGTAACATTATGCAAATATTTATGCAAATGAGGCCCCTTATGCAAATGAGGTCCGCACCCCCCTTGGGCCGCCCCTGCTGGGGGCCCACAATTTTTGTTGGCGTAGGGCCTCACTCAAGGTAAATCCGGCCCTGCCAAGTAGTTCTTCCTTAACACTGAAGGCTTCAAAAGCCATCCTGATAAAGACTAGTAACTGGGCTATGTCTCTTATGTCTGTAGATTCATCCAGTTGGAGTGAGAAAGCAACACAATTTGAAACATCCTCCAACAATTGTTCAGTTGTGTCTCCACATATCTTTTCTATTTGCCGCATGACGGTGTTTCTTGACAATTGTACATCTTGAATAGCAGCTATGATCTCTTTCTTATTTTTAAATCCTTCAAAATGATTGTCAGCTGCTTCAAGAAAATAATCTTTTACAAATTCCCCTTCAGTGAAAGGTTTGCATTTCTTTGCGATCAGGTTGCTGACCTTGAAGGATGCTAAGGTTGCATTGACCGAATGTGACCTTGGCTTCACCATCAACTGTTGCTGAGTAGCCAATTTCGATTTAAGTTCTTTGAGCTTCAGTTTACAAATTTCACTTTTGGGTGGAAAATCAGCATCAAACTTATTGCTATGCAGAGCCTTATAATGACGTTCCAGATTACCCTTTTTGGGCAAGGATACTGGGGTGTTACAAATTAAACAACAACACTTGTCTTTCACCATGATGAAGAAGTAGTCCATTTCCCATTCATCATGAAAGTGGTAGGTTTTGCTCTTCTTTGGAACACTCATCTTCGTTATACTGGGGTGGTTGGATGTAAGAAGGCCAAATCTGCTAAGTTAGTAAAAACACTGGCTGAATCTGGTCCAAAACTGTCACTGTCCCAAAGTATTAAAGATCAACAGGAACTGAAGACCTCTGGATGATGTGCAATACAAGGACTGGAGATGCCAAAGCCACACATGCAGTTCTAAAAGTAAAAATAAGAATTCATCATACTGGCACCAATAATCAAATACCACCAAACAATCATCAAAAAAACTCAAACACTGGGGGGGCGCTTGTGAGCCCGCAGCGAGATGGCCGCACTTTTTTAGAGCTCCGTCCCCGCAGCCCCAAAACCTTCGCAAACATTCGCTAAAACCAGCAATTTGCCCCCCTCTACCTACCCTGGATCGGAGCGAGCAGGCGGTCCCCCGCGGAGTCTGGTTTGGTGGCCGGGTGGGTCCTCGGAAGACCAGAGAATCGCGGGGATCACCCCTGGAGCGCGGCCTGCTGAGTGCCTCTGCTCGGTGAAGGATCCGGGCCTGACTGCTCCCGCGGCTGACATCTGAGCCCTACGCGGGTTTGCACACTCTTGGAGCGGAGCCCTGCAGGATCGAGCGGCTGCTTTCTGGGCGCCCTGTTGAGGAGCGTGTGGCAGCCCGTTGGTTGGGGGAGACGGCTGCTCCTGGCGCTGAGGCCTCTACACGTGCTGCTAAATCCTTGCCTGTGAAGCCTGCGAGGAGACCGCGTGGCAGCTACCGGCGTCTGCTATCCTCTCCTGCAATTGCGAATCACCCCGAGGGGGGTAAGTCTGTGCATCCACTCTCTTCTCTCCCGCACTTTGGCTTGCATCTGGAGCTGGTGACAGGGGCTATCCTCTAGCAGCTTGGAGTCCCGCCGAAGCTTATGTCCCCCCCTGCGTGGACCTTGGGGGCCCTGTTAAATGCTTGTTGCCCTAGGAGGGCTGGGGCAGCTTTTTTCTACTGCCTCACTGTTTCTCCAGTGCCCTAAGTTTTGCTGACATTGTTTATACCTGTCTCCTGACACTGTGTGGTGGTGACTGTGCTGCGGATCTGTGAGAGCCTGGACGCTGCTGTCTCCTGGGTGTCCCCATTTTTGCTGGCATTGGATATATTTCTCTCCTACCACTGTGTGACTTTGGTGACTTTGTGAGATGGCTGCTAAAGCCAAAAGCTCTGAAACTCGGGAGGGGATGCGCTCCTCCCAGCGCCTGCAGAGCAAGTCCGGAGCCCCAAGTAGCCCGCACGAACAACCCCTCCCATCAGGTTCTGATGATGAGACTGTCAGTGAGGAGGACTTGGACCCGCATAAGCAACTCTCATTGGCTCAACTCAAACAGGAACTCCGTAGGGGCTTTGCGGAATTAGCTAATGAGTTTCACGCGCTACGGGAGGACCTGATGAAAGATGTCTCCGAGCTCAGGACCGACGTCAAGGAGCTGGGAGCCCGAGTGGAAGACGTGGAGACCAAGATGGTAGACCAAGATGGGACTCTGATGGATTTACAATGTGCTTTAGACCGACAACAAGCGCAAGCAATGGAACTGACCTATAAAATTGATGATATTGAAAACCGTGCCCGCCGCAACAATGTGCGTTTCCGAGGAATCCCAGAGGCGGTCGGGGGTGGAGAAGACCTACCAACTGTACTTAAATTGCTGATAGCGGAATTGCTCACGATGGAGGACTTGGCTGCTCACACCTCTGATATGGAAATTGAACGAGTTCACCGCGCTTTGGGGAAACCCCCCAATAACCAACCTCGTGATGTCATTGCGAGATTTCTGCGCTACTCTGATGCTGAGCTCCTTATCCGTCGAGGCCGGGAGAAAAAGACGGTCCGATTTCAGGATGCGACAGTGTCCATCTACCAGGACCTCTCAACGTTCACCCTGGCGCGGCGGAGGGAGATGAAGCCAGTCTCAGCGGTCCTGAACAGCAAGGGGATTCGCTATTCCTGGTCCTTCCCATTTAGGATGAACTTTCTCTTGGGCAACAAGAAGATTTCCGCAAAGGACTACACTGAAGCTTGGCGAGCCCTTCGCCAAGCGGGTTTAGTAGATGACAATGCTCAGCCTCACCCGCCGCCCCCTAAGCCCCAGCACTCCAGGTGGACTCGGGTAGGCAAGTCCACTTGATCTCTTTTTGTGGACTTGAGGAGCTCCGCTTACTTTTTCTTTTTTCGGGAGTCTCCTACTGTGGGTCCCCTGATTTTTGGATACCGGGTGGTGGGAATTAGCCTGGGGTCCCTACCTCTTTGATACATGGGGGGGCGGCGGATGATATGCAAATGTTTTGTTGATGTTATTGCTTTGATAGAGGGGCATGGTGAGTTTGATGATCCGGGGGAGGTGGAGGAGTAGTGGGGGGTATGTTTTTCTCTGTCTTTCACTGTTTAGGTTGAGATTTTGCCTTGGGGGGTTCTGGGGGGTTCGGGGTTTGTGGTCAATTTACCGTGTCCTGTAATAATTTAAACAGGCAGGTGGTATTGACGGGAAGGGGGGGGATGGGTGGGAGGGGCGGCTCTTTTGCAATAGGGAATTGGGGGGTGTGCTTGGGCTTGGGAGGAGGGACTATGGCTCTTGTTCCTGGCAGGTGGAATGGGTGGGCCCGACTAACTAATTCCCCGGGTTTGATGGGGGGGAGCTACCATTGGGACCTTCTGGATAGCGGGCAGCAGCGAGGGAGTGGATTGTAATTGCTAATGGTGCGCTTTATCTCTTTGAACGTTAAGGGCCTTAATTCCCCGAGGAAGAGATCCCTGTTGTTCTCCGAACTGCGCACTTTGCAGGGGGACATTGTTTACTTGCAGGAGACCCATCTTCAGAACTGTAAGCAGGGCTGGCTGAAGAGGTCCCCGTATACTGAGGTGCGGGTGGCCTCAGATGCACAGGGACGGAAGAAGCGGGGAGTGGCCTTACTATTTCACCAGAGCCTCTCTCTACAGATAGAGGAGACAAAGCAAGACACTCTGGGGCGGTGGCTTTTCTTGAATATCCGTTTAGAAGGGCACTTGCTAACTTTAGCTAATGTTTACGCTCCCAATACAGGTCAGGGGGCCTTTTTTGCACGGTTGAAAGCCTTACTGGCGGATTTTGCAAGGGGTCCTATTGTACTGGGGGGGGGGACTGTAACACGCACCTGGTGCCCCACCTGGATTCCACAAGTCGCGCTGGGGGGCGTGGGGGGGGTCGGCAAGAACCCTGCAACGTTTTATGCTTGATTTAGGATTGAGGGACGTCTGGAGGGACACCCATGGGGGGGAAAGAGGCTATACGTATTACTCTCCGGTCCATCAGGTTCACACTTGCATTGACTATTTTCTATTGGATCAGCGCCTGATGGACGGGAGAGTGAAGACTGGACATGGAGCACTGACCTGGTCAGATCATGCTCCGTGCTGGCTTGCTCTTCCGGCCGGATTGTACAGTGAACACCAGCGGCTTTGGCGCCTAGACGTGAGGTTCCTACGGCGGCAGGGTGCAGTGCAGGACCATGTCCGTTTTATTACGGAATTTTTTGAGCTTAACAATTCTGGGGATGTACCTCTCCCCACGGTGTGGGATGCTTATAAGGCTACGGCTCGAGGTCAACTTATGGCGGAGGCGGCCCGCACGCACAAAATGTGGACGCGTGACCATGATCAGTTGGTGGAGGAGGCTACCCGCCTAGGTTTGGAACATGCCCGAACTGGTTCGCGACAGGTCCTGCGCCAGTGGCGGACTGCTCGAGCCAATTTGGATGCGTGTTTGCAGAAAGAATTAGATAATAAACGCTGGAAGTTACGGCAAACTTTTTATGAGCATGGGAATAAAACAGGCCGCTTCCTGGCCTTGCGTCTTCGCCAACAACAATCCGCGAGAGTGGTGCGCGAACTGCGCGATGCTGGGGGACAGAAGAGGGTTATTTCCCGGGAGATACGTGAGCTTTTTGCTGACTATCTGGAGCAGCTTTATAAGGCGGAGCCCTTTGAGCGGGATCGTGTACAGGATTACTTGCAAGGGATTGATCTGCCGCATCTCTCCGATCCTGATCGGGCTCAGTTAGACTCTGAATTAACGTTAGATGAAGTGGAAACCGCAATCCGGCGATTGAAAACTGGTAGTGCGCCGGGTAGTGATGGCTTTCCAGCAGAATATTATAAGAAGTTTCGGATACAATTAGCGCCAACCTTGACTATCTTATTCAATGAGATCTTGGGAGGGATCTCCTTACCACCGTCCCAGCGCGAGGCATTGATCGTGATGATACCCAAGCCTGGTAAGCCACTGCACGACGCGGCGTCGTACCGCCCTATCTCCCTGTTAAATGTTGATGTTAAAATATTTGCCTCTGTGCTGGCGGCGCGCCTGAATCGGGTCCTTCCGGGCTTGGTTCACCCGGATCAGGTTGGATTCGTGCCCGGTCGTCAGGCTGCAGACAACATTAGGCATATGTTGCAGGTCATTCACGTAGCCCAACGGGAACCACAACCAGCCCTGCTGGTGGGGATTGACGCAGAAAAAGCTTTTGATCGGGTCGATTGGGAATACCTATGGTGTGTTCTGGAGAAAATGGGCTTTGGCTCTAACTATATCTGTTGGGTTCGGAGTCTTTATCAGATGCCCCAGGCGTGCGTTCGGATCAATGGGGGACACTCGAGACACTTTTTGCTGGAACGGGGCACACGACAGGGTTGCCCGCTCTCGCCCCTACTCTTTGCACTTGCGATGGAACCCTTGGCTCAGAGCTTCCGAGAACATCTAGGCTTGAGGGGGGTCCATATTGGCCTTGCGGAATATAGGATTGCACTCTTTGCGGATGACATCATACTGTCCCTGGTGGATCCGTCCACTTCCCTTCCAGTTGCGATGCAGTTGTTCAAAAACTATGCTCGGGTATCCGCTTTTAAAATTAATTATACTAAATCGGAGATCTTGAATGTTGGGGTCCCTGGGACGGTTTGTGCAGAGCTTCAAGCGGCTTATCCTCTTCGCTGGGTGTCCGGAGCTTTACGTTATTTAGGGGTGCATTTGACCGTGGAGCGGGCAGACCTCTTTAAGGCCAACTATGATCCCTTGCTTCGTCAGATTCGGCGGGACCTAGAGGTTTGGAATGGCCTGCTTCTGTCCTGGTTCGGGCGTATCGTCGTAGTCAAGATGGTGGTTGTTCCCCGCTTCCTCTACTTTTTTCCGGTTCTGCCACGACCCATCGCGCGGGCTACCTTGGCGACCTGGCAGCAGCTGCTTATGAAATTCATCTGGCATTATCGTCGTCCGCGCTTGGCGCGACAGGTTCTGTATGCCCGTACGCGCTCTGGAGGTATGGGCATGCCCAATTTATATTGGTACTACGCGGCGGTGCAATGTCGGGCGGGAGTGGAGTGGATGATTGCTGATAGCACTAAGCGATGGGTACAATTGGAAATGAACTTGGCGGGGGGAGCCGGCTTGGGAGACTGGCTGTGGCTTGGTCCAAAACTACGCCGTGGTAAGCGCACTAGCAATCCCTATATTCTTCATACCCTCCGTTGTTGGGATCAACATTTTCAATCTCGAGACATGGACTTAACCCCTTTAGCTCCTATAGTAGATAACGCCTCTTTCCCGCCGGGGTTAAATGATGCAGTCTTTCGACAGTGGGGACATCACGGCCTCAGTCGGGTCGGACAACTTTTTGAGGATGGTCAATTACAATCTTTTCGTGCGTTACAAGCTGAATTTGACATTCCGGACAGGCAACATTATCAATATATGCAAGTGACACACTGGGCTCGATCCAGGCTTGTTCGGCCCCAGGTTGCTCGGGCTCTGGCAGACTTGGAACGTTACTGTGAGGGGTGCACTACCACTAAGGGACTCGTGGCGACCCTGTATGCCCACTTGCAGGGATCTCAATCGTCTTCTACTAGACACCAGGAACTTTGGAACTCCGACTTGAACCTCTCCTATATTGAGCAGCAGTGGGAAAAGGCAGAAACTCACTTGTGGAAGAGTGCGGTAGCGATTAATGCCCGTGAAACCAATTATAAAATATTGTACCGTTGGTACATGACTCCGGCGCGGATTGCGCGCATATATCCTGGGGCGGTGGACCTCTGCTGGCGTAGCTGTGGGCAACGGGGTACCCTAGGGCACATTTGGTGGGATTGCCCCCGCATTCGCACCTTTTGGAGGGGTATACAATTCCGGATGCAATTGCTTTTGGGAGTGAGTGTCCCTTAGGATCCAGGGATTTTCCTGTTTGGGGCCCCGGTGCCGGGTGCACGGGCTCCGCAGTTGGCTCTGCTGCGCCATGGCCTGAATGCAGCTAGGCTATCCCTTGCAGCAGCTTGGAAGCGTGTCTTGGCCCCCTCCTTTCAGGCTTGGCTGGAATGGATGTGGGATATGTATACCATGGAACGAGGGGTAGCGGTCAGTAGGATGCGCCTGGCGCGCTTTGAGTTGGTGGGCACCCTTTGTCTCTCGTTACGGTACATGACTGTGCTGGATAAGAGGGAGGGAATATGCAAACTTTAAAGGAAGCTCGTCCCCCGAGTGTGTCTTTTGCTCACCACTTTCCCGTCCTTGAACGCTAGCAAGCCATAGTTGGGGGGACTGGGAGGTTGGGTGGGAGAGGGGTTCTGGGTTAGGGAGGTCTTGGGGGGGGGGGGGAGAAAGGGAGGCTGGAGGGTTACTGTTCCCAGTTTCCTTATCCTAAAACTGCAAAAATGAAGGCATATTGTTGTATGTTGATGTGATCTGAAGTTATGTTATTTCTGTCGCATCTTCTTTGAAGATCTTTGTGGTTTATGATTCTATGTATTCTTTGGAAGCCTTTCAATAAAAAAAAAAAAACTCAAACACCTGTCCAGCAAACCATATAAAATCAAATACTGCCAAACAAGTTCAAATACCATCACATGCGATTTAATAAATTCTGCACAGAGTGTAGAATCAACACAAAGGCAAGGCAAAATAAAATTGCAGTGTAGAATCAACGCAAAGGCTAGGCAAAATAAAACTGCAGTGTAGAATCAACGTAAAGGCTAGGCAAAATAAAATTGCAGAGGCAAGCAAAAGTCACAGTGGTTTGAACCAATTCGAAGGCAAGGCATAGGCAAGTAAGAACAAAATTGGAAAAGCCCACCAAAATCACCAAATTCTTGACCAACGACCAGCACACGACACAACTAATACGATAAGTATATTCAGGTAAAGCCCGGGCGAATGGATATCACCCAGTATATAACACACTTCTAAGGGGTGTTGGGGCGGGGGCAGGAATGGGCAATTCTGAGAGTAAGGAAACCAGGTATGACGCCGGGCCTGTGGCGTCTCGTCGTGGGGCACGGGGCGTGGGCAGTGGCCCCCTGCGGTACCCACAAACTATTGGCACGAAAACAACAAGCGCCCCAAATACACCCACAGGCAAGATTCCCGCAGGCGGGGAAAAAAGACAGGCAAAGGATCAGCAGCGGCGGGAAGCCCTCGGCAGACAATCTGCCGGCATGAGCTCTCTCCTAGCAACGGGGCGAGCTGCTGGAGAGATGGAGCCAAGTGGGGCTGGCAATCTACCTCTGACCCCTCCGCGATCTACAGGTAGATCGTGATCTACCTGTTGGACATGCCTGCCTTAGATAAACCTTCAGCCATGTGACACTCTCCCTCCACCATCCAGAGGCAGCACAAGACAATCTGCTGCCAGAGGTAAAGGAAGACTTGGCACCACACAGCAAGGCATCCCAAAGGGTGAGCCCCCAGGGTGTATAATCAAGAAATGAAGGGGTCAAGAGGTTATCCATTAAAGGGTACTGGGAGAGATATTCAGCACTATTATCTAGACAATGCCACTGAATTTCTCCAGAAACAACCTTGGCACCATCCGGTTAGTGCAGGGGCAGTCTGTTGGTATTATTGATGGTAGTGCAGCTTACTCTCTGAATAATGATGGATATATAGGTAGTGGCAATTTTCAGTTGTTATACGGCTACGTTATCCAGATAGCTTGGGCTGCAGAAAAAGATGACCTAAATTGCATCTGCATAACTTGTCTAGATGGTGGCTGAAAATCGCTACTATCTGATAAGCACCACAATTATCCAACTATCCACTATGGCGTAGATTCTATAGGGCGTTTAGCAGGGATGGATGTCTGGTTCAAATGTCCATCCCTGCTGAACACCAGGGTGCCAGAGGCAGTGTACAGTTGTGAACTAGGGCCTGCTTTAAAAATAAAAAGCAGAGAATGATCAATTTTCACAATGGAGAAAGGTGAATAGTGGAGTACCTCAGGGATCTGTGCTGGGTCCACTGCTTTTTAGCATATTCATAAATGACCTGGGAATGGGAACAATGAGTGAGGTGATCAAATTTGCAGATGCTACAAAAATTATTCAAAGTTGTTAAATCACAAGAGGTTTGTGAAAAATTGCAAGAGGACCTTGAGAAATTGGGAGACTGGGCGTCCAAATGGCAAATGAAATTTAATGTGGACAAGTGCAAAGTTATGCAGTTAGGAAGAACAACCCAAATTACAGTTACACGATGCAAGGTTCCAGATTAGGAATCACCACCCAAAAAAAGGATCTAAGCATCATCATAGATAACACGCTAAAAGTGCAGCAGCAGTCAAGAAAGCAAATAGAATGCTAAGCATCTGTGAGAGCCAGAAGGGAAGGAGTTAACAGTCCAAATTGCTGACATTTGTACTGCATGTGCATTGTGGGATGCTAGGGGTATGTGACATCATATGGAAAAGATGTGAAAACACACTTATCAGTAAATGGTGGACAGAGAGAGGGTAGAAAGGCAATCAAGAGATATAAACATGCCAGCTTAGCATGAAGAAGAACATATGGCCCCAGTATAGTTGTCAGAACACAGGGAGTTGAAGAGATATATTTCTTGGGAACTGAGGGGTGGGAGAGAACCAAGCAAGAAAACCAGGTAAAGAATTGAGAGGGGGCAGAGGTCAGAAAACAATATAAATCTGACAAGGCCCAGACTGATAATTGCAGACATGGGCCCCAAGAAAGGTCAACGGAGAGGGTACAGACATGAGTAGAATAACATCACACAAGTGGGGCCCCAGACAGCTGGAACAAGAATGAGCTAATTAGAGAATGCCCCGATAGTAAGAATGGTCCTGAGCAAGGGTATATAATGTGATAGGACCAGATACACAATGAATCCCGTCTGCTTCGCAGTGGAGCCTGTGGGGAAGTATGGATTTCCTGGGTTCTCTATGGCCCCAGTATCTCTACTGTCGTGTCTAAGTTTTTGTGTGAATGGCAGTTTGTCTTGTGTGTGTGTGTATTGTCTGTTACACTGTTTCTTTTGTGTCCAGGAAGGCCTGTCATACATTCTCTCACTCGCTGTTGAGTCAGGAATTAAGACAGAATCATGTAGGCAGGACCAGACATTCTGACTTGTAATTGTTTAGAAATCTGCATCTAAGATAAGACAGAATGACCCTGTTTGCTTGCTGTGAGAGGTGGTAAGATCTGAAATTCTACTGGACTGTTTTCCTTTGTTCTTAGTTTCTGTTCCTGTAAGATAGGGAATAATAAAAGATCCTTTTGGAAGAAAAATCTGTGAGATAGTTATTACCATGTACGAGCGTGTTGTCCAAAAGAACAGATACCAAGACTGGCAGATATTTTCAGGCTATGCAAACCCCTTTTAATGGGGTTGCATCCTGGTTGCATCAGGAGTCAGTGGGCCTGATTAGCCTGTGAAAGAACTGAGAGCAGTTGAGGCCTGCATAAAGGGCTTCAGAGTCTTGCACTGTTGAGGCATTCCTAACAGGGGCTATACATTTCAAGCAAAGGTAAGAGTTTGTGGCTTTTTAAATTACAGCTTTTTGCCTGGCAGCTCTTAAAAGGGTTTTGGTACATTTTTAAAACAAAGTTACATTATTTTTGGTGCTTTAGTTTAAAAGGGAAATATTTTCTTTAGTGTGGTGGGTTTAAAACTCTGCTTTAGTGCCTTTCTCAGCTCTTTGATGCAAGTGACACCTCATCAGGAGTTAATTCCCTCCCTACCCCCCCCCAACTCCCACCCACCCCTAATGAGCAGTCTTGCTTTATAGAGTATCTCCCCAATTAACTACACACAGGGATGTGGAACAGCACATTTTGAACACACTTAGCTGCTTTTTCTCTGAAAAGACAGCTGGGAAACCAGCTGGTATTTTGATGCCTCTCTCTCTCTTTAACAGATACCTAAACTCCACCAACTGAACAATTTAATAGGGCTTTTTTTTATAGCATTTTATCATTCCAATCAAAGCAATTTACATTGTAACTTAAACTTGGTAATGTACATTAAACAGGGACATTGATAACTTAGAATTTTCTGAGGCAATGGAGGGATAGGTGACTTGCCCAAGGCCACAAGGAGTGCTAGTGGGAATTGAACCCTGGTCACTTGGTTCCCAAAGCCAGTGCTCTAACCATTAGGCTACAATGGCTAAGAAAACTTATACCTCCAAAGCTGTTGCCTCCGTTACAGCTTCTGCCTCTGTCCATACAAAGGTTCCATGCCAGTTGAAGGACCGGTTCCATGTACAGGATGCCTGCATGCTGAAGCTCTCAGGAAACAAGTGGAGGAACTCAGAGAGGAGGTGGCAAAGCTGAGGAGCATTCAAGACAGTGAGAGTACATTGATGAGATGCTTCTTGAAACATCCAAGCTCTCCAGCAGAGGAGAAGATGGGAGCCTACAGAATGATGAAGGTTAGACACAAGTCACCAGGGCCTGCAGAATCACCAATCCAACTTCTCCAGTCCTTGAATTGAAGAACCATTATGCAGCCCTGGAAGTGGAGGAGGTGAAAGCATCCCTGGAAAGGGAAGAACCAGAGCTCTAGCACCCCAAAGTTGAAGAATCAGTAACCACAAGATAGCGAAGGGTAGTGGTGGTTGGTGACTCTCTTCTGAGGGGTATTGAGGCATCCATCTGCCGACCAGACTTGATGTCCAGAGAGGTATGCTGTCTGCCAGGTGCCAAAATACAAGATTTTACGGAGAGTTTGCTGAGACTCATCAAGCCCACTGACTATTACCCAATGCTGCTAATCCATGTTGGCACAAATGATACTGACAGGTATCCCTCTGAGCATATCAAAAGTGACTTCATGGCTCTGGGACAGAGGGTGAAGCAGATAGGGGCGCAGGTGGAATTCTCTTCAATCCTCCCTGTTGAGGGTAAAGGCCAAGGAAGAGAAGCTCGCATCCTGGAGATGAATGCATGGCTGCATGGATGATGTCATCGAGAGCATTTTGTTTCCCTGGACCATGGGATACTGTTCCAAGGGTTGCAGAGCAGAGATGGCAACCATCTGTCCAAGAAAGGTCAACATGCCTTCCGTAGCAGACTGGCTAATCTACTGAAGAGGGCTTTAAACTAGATTCATTGTGGATGGATAAAGAAAGCCCCCAGGTAAGTTACAGCTCCCAGGCAAGTGAAACATTAAATACCTTTAAGAAATGGGTAAAAGGGACAACATATGGAAAGCAGTGTGTATAAATGCCCGTAGCATGTGAAATAAGATCCCAGATGTTGAAGCTTTAATGGGAAAGGCTGACTTGGATTTAGTGGCAGTTACAGAAACATGGTTTACAAAAAAACATGACTGGGATGTAACTATAATAGGCTATACTTTATTCAGAAAGGACAGGGTAGGAAGAAGAGGAGGAGTAGTGGCACTATATATAAAAAATAATATTAAAGCTTTGGAACTACCGAGCTTAAAAGGGAGAGAGGAGGCACTGTGGGTTAAACTAGAAAGAGGGAAAGAGAAATCTATTTGCACTGGTGTGATATACAGACCTCCCTCACAGCAGGAAGAGGTGAACAGAGAGTTAATTGAAGACATACGCAGCATTGCTAGGAAAGGGGAAGTGCTACTGATAGGGGATTTCAATATGCCAGATGTTGATTGGCACATTCCTGCTGCAGTATAATCTAGAAGTAAAGAAATCCTGGATTCTCTACAGGGAGAACTATTCAGGCAAATGCTAACAGAACCCACATATGAAGGGGCCATACTGGACTTGGTGCTTACCAATGGTGAATGTGTTTCTGATGTCATAGTGGGAGATCATTTTACATCCAGTGATCACCAGATGGTGTGGTTCAGTATTAGGACTAGGGCTGTTAAAATCTATTCAAAAGTGATGGTCTTTTCTAAACTACCTTTGCCAAGATGGGCCAATACCTCAGGGAGTCATTAGCTGGATGGGAACAGCTTGGGGATGTAGAAAAAGAGTGGGCAAAACTGAAAGGGGAGATTTTAAGGGCAACCAACATTTTTGTTAAAATGCTAAATAAAGGTAAAAGGAAAAGGAGACAACTATGGTTTTAAAAAGAAATAACTGAAAAGGTGAAGAAAAAGAGGGAAGCCTTCATGAAACACAAGAAATCACAGAGAGAGAAAGACAGGCATCTAAAAGAAGCTAGCAAAGTAGTCAGGAAAGCAAAGATTCAAAAAGAGGAGGAAATAGTCAATCCAATAAAATGGGGGGGGAGGGGTGATAAGACATTTTTCAGATATGTTAGTGAGAAGAGGAAGGTCAAAAGTGGTATTGTCAGACTCAAGGGTGAAAGGGAGGAATATGTAGAAGCTGATGAGGATAAAGTGGAATTGCTTAACAAATATTTCTCTTCTATGATCACAGATGAAGAACCAGGAGCACAGAAAACATCCACAAACAGGAACAGAAGCGAGAGGCATCTTGAACAATTTTCACAAGACTGTGTTCATGAGAAACTAGCTAAACTTAAAGTAGACAAAGGCGATGGGACCAGATGGGATATACCCTAGAATACTGAAGGAACATGTTCTAGTAGCTCCACTGACTGACCTTTTCAATGCCTCATTGGAGTCGGGAGTGGTGACAAAGGACTAGAGAGAGGCACATATGGTCCCTTTACACAAAAGCGGAAGTAAGGATGTGGTTGAAAACTACAGCCTGGTTAGTTTAACTTCAGTGGTGAATAAATTATTGGAAACGCTACTGAAAGAAAATAGTGAGGTTTCTGGAGTCCAATGGATTACAGGATCTGAGGCAGCATGGATTCACTAGAGGCAGGTCTTCTCAAACAAATCTGATTGATTTCTTTGACTGGGTGACCAGGGAGTTGGACTGAGGGAGAGCCCTAGATGTGGTGTATTTAGATTTCAGTAGATCCTTAGACACCATTCCTCACAGGCGACTTATAAACAAACTGAGCACCACAGGGATGGACCCTAAAGTTACTACTTGGGTTAGAAATTGGTTGAGTGGGAGGTGACAAAGGATACAGGTAAATGGAGCTCACTCTGAGGAGAAGGAGGTTACCAGTGGGGTGCCCCAGGGATCTGTCCTTCGTCTGATTCTTTTTAACATCTTTGTTAGTGATATAGTGGAAGGGCTGTCGAGTAAGGTTTGCCTCTTTGTGGAAGATACCAAAATCTGCAATACAGTTGACACCCAGGAAGGTGTAGATAATATGAAGAGGGATCTAGCTAAGCTTGAAGAATGGTCTAGAATTTGGTAGCTGAGATTTAATGTTAAAAAATGCAAGGTCATGCATTTGGGCTGCAGCAATCCAAGGGAGCAATATAGTATAGGGGGTGAAGTACTTTTGTCCACTAAAGAAGAGTGGGACCTAGGCATGATTGTGTCAGTCTTTGGTGCATCCTCATTTGGAGTATTGTGTGCAATTCTGGAGATTGCACCTTCAGAAGGATATAAACAGGATGGAGTCAGTACAGAGAATGGCTACTAAATTGGTTAGTGGTCTTCATTATAAAGCATACGAGGACAGACTTAAGGATCTTAATATGTACACCTTAGAGGAAAGGCGGGAGAGAGGTGATATGATTGAGACGTTTAAATACCTCTGTGGCATAAATGCACAGGAAGAGAGCCTCTTTCAATTGAAAGCAACTCTGCTACGAGGGGACATGGGATGAGGGTGAAAGGGGATAGATTCAGGAGTGATATGCAGAAATATTTCTTACGGAAAGAGTGGTAGATCCGTGAAATAGTCTCCCAGTGGAGGTGGTAGAGATGAGGACAATATCTGAATTCAAAGAATCATGGGATAAACACAGAAGATATCTAAAGGAAAAAAGGCAACTGTTGTATTGGTTGATATGGAAGGACAGACTAGATAGGCCATGTGGTCTTTTTCTGTCGTCATGTTTCTATGCTTCTAAGTTTCTGGGAGAAGTCTATAAACCATCATTGAAGCGGAGTGAGGAAATCGACTGCATACCCCTGGGATAAATAACATGGAATCTGTCTACCTTTTGGGAACCTGACAGGTACTTGTGACCTGGATTGGAAATAGGATACTAGACTTGATGGACCTTTGGTCTGACCCAGTATGGCATATCTTAACTCACTATACAAAAAAAATGCCTGATTCCAGTTTTGTCTCAATAACAATGACAGTAACATAAATCCTCTCCAGCATAAGGCCATTAAGGATTAGAATTACTCAAGCAGCCTACTCAGATAAGGGCAACAATGTAATAGTACAAAGAGCTCAGGAACATCAGTACACATGGTAGAAAACTAAGCAAGCCAGATTATTATCAAAGTTCCATGCTAAAGGAATACCTGGGCATCAGATAGACCTCCATCAAGCTTCAAATAAATTCCACAAACTAAAACTAGAAATATATAGACAAAATATGAAAATGAAACCCCAAGAAGCTACAGTACATTCTGCATGCAGTGCATCACAAAAGAAACAGAAACAGTGTTATGTTTCACCAAGTACTGTGCAACATATAATGATAGCAGATGTAAATTCCACAAATTGGCATATTCCAATCACTAAATTGAAAATATTTTTTTTCTGCCTTTGTTGTCTGGTCATTTTATTTTTCTAATCATCTCACTCCCAGTCTCTGATTTCTGCTTTCCTCTGTTTGTCTTCTATTAACACTGGAGGGAGGGGATCAATGTTCCCTCTAATTTTCTATAGGCTGTGTGCGCATAAAATATCAGCTGTGTGCAGCTTTTGAAGGAAGGTTAAATTTTTGTGCACCACATAACGACACTCGGAGTTATATACTTTAAAATTTGACTACACGTCAGAATACAGTATGTACACCACATTGATTTTAATCAAATTAAAGGAAAATAGATGATTACTAAATGAAGCGGGAAATTTCTAGTAATTACAATCATAACTTTTAAATTTTAAGACGTCTGTGTTGTTTTCTATCAGAATCAGAGCTGTAATTTTTGTGCGCTCTGTTGTAAAGTATATACGCTCGCTCGGCGAGGTGTGTGCGCGTGCACACGCGCACAGCTTAGAGGGAACAGTGAAGGGGATATTCCAAGGCATTTACATGGTTTGCAAACCTGTTAAATAAATAAATGCTGCTCAGCTGGATATTCAGCAGCACTAACATGGCTAGTACTGCTGAATATCCGTGAGTGCTGCCTCGACATGCCCCAACGCTAACTATTTAGCATCAGGGCATGTCAGAGGCAGTCCTGGGCAGAGCGGAGGTAGCATCGATTGCTAACCAGGCTGCGGTGATACTGAGCCTCTATCTCGTCAGTGATATGTGGCAAAAGCCAGGCACATGAAACCCTGGCCTAACCTCAATATTGCCACGGCCCAGTTAGTGAGTGGCAAATGTGGCTAACATGGATATTCAATGCCATGGATATGACCCACAGTCATATTCTTGTGGTCTCTCTCTGAACGTTTATCTGATACTTTATTATTAAATGGTACGTTCAATCAAAATTCAAATGTATTGTAGTAAATCCTTTCTTTTATTCATTAAAAAAATCTTAGTCATCGGTAATTCTCAATGGAAATAGAAGAAACAAATCCCGACGCTCAAGTATGGCGCGTCAATGGCGTTTCAGCATCTAAGCTTTCTTCAGGAGATTCTTCTGTATATCTATAAAATTAAACACAACAAACTTTCACTAACCTGCCTATAAAACAGTCTTATTTTTTGTTTTTAATTTTATTTAAAACTTCACCTTATCGCCCTTACGTGCTTCTAATATTTTAACGAATTAAAAAATCACTACTACTTACTTCTATTATCGCTGCCCACGTCCCCATTCCTTTTTCTGTTTCCGATCGAAAAGACGCCGCGCATGCGGGATAGGAAAACTCCTCCATTTTTAAATCCCCCGTGTCTCATTTCTATTGGTGGCTCCTTGTAATATTCGATATTCAATAATTAAATTTCTATTTTATAAATCCTTTAATTATCTTTATTATACAGTCTTATGATACTCCTCTATGAACCTTAATTTACCTCCCACTGTTTCCATCATGTGTCCACTATTTTCACTTCAGTCTCTCTACTCGAGAAAAAACCCTTATTTTACCTACTTCTCTTCTAGTTGTTAACAATAGAAGATGAGCTTATTTTCTGTCATTGTTGATATATAGGGAAAACTATGCTCGATCATAGCTAGTGTCTTTTAATCAATTCTTTGTTACGTTCTAAGTTACCAAATCACCATGTTTGTCTTACATGCACGCTGCCCAATCTATAATGCTGTTTAAACCTGTTGGGTGAACTGTATCCAGTTGATAAATCCACCATTATGGAAAGGGACTTCTCATTCATTAGATAAATTCATTACTTGGCTTAATTGTCAAGATAATAATCTTAAATTTACCTCGATTTATCATCAACATAAAATAACTTACTTAGATGTGGAAATAACGAGGGGCGTAGATGGATGGCTTACATCCATCTTTAGGAAGCCTACAGATAGAAATACATTTCTTCATTTTTCTAGTAGGCACCCCCAACAATTGAAAGAATCTTTGCCATTTTCCCAATTCCTTCGATTTAGGCGGAACTGTTCGACTACTCAAGATTATAAGAGGCAGGCTAAACAACTAAAACAGGATTTTGCAAATAGGGGATATCCTAGGCGGACGGTACAAAGAGCCTATAGAAGGGCTCTGTACAATTATAGAACGGAATTATTACGAACAAAGCCTTCCAAGTTAACATCATCTAAGGATGAGGAAAACATCAATTTCATTACAGCATACACTCCCATGAGCAAGTCAATACAAAAACTGTTTAATAGACATAAGAACATATTGACAATGGTTCCAAGATTAGAAACTAAATGCATCAGATGTGTATGGCAACGGGGACGCAACCTCAAAGAATACCTAAGTCCTGCAGTGCTTCCGTCTATAGATACTAGAAGAAAACAGGGAACACACACACCGTGTGGAACCTGTGAGATGTGTGATATTATGATAGTTACATCGCACTTTAGACACCAGAATAAGATCTACTATTTACACTCTGATACAAATTGCGATTCGACGGCAGTAATTTACAATATAGTATGCCCATGCGGACTTAGATACATTGGAAAAATGACACGGTCTTTGAGAATACGTTTGCGTGAACATAAAAGTAGAATAAAATGTTGCAAATTGGAAGCTCCACTAGTTTCTCATTGCCTGACATATAAACATACATTTGAGCAACTTCGAAGTTTCATAATTGAACAGATTACCCATACACGTGGATCCAAAACACTAGATGAAACGCTATTATGGCGTGAACAATGGTGGATTTATCAACTGGATACAGTTCACCCAACAGGTTTAAACAGCATTATAGATTGGGCAGCGTGCATGTAAGACAAACATGGTGATTTGGTAACTTAGAACGTAACAAACAATTGATTAAAAGACACTAGCTATGATCGAGCATAGTTTTCCCTATATATCAACAATGACAGACAATAAGCTCATCTTCTATTGTTAACAACTAGAAGAGAAGTAGGTAAAATAAGGGTTTTTTCTCGAGTAGAGAGACTGAAGTGAAAATAGTGGACACGTGATGGAAACAGTGGGAGGTAAATTAAGGTTCATAGAGGAGTATCATAAGACTGTATAATAAAGATAATTAAAGGATTTATAAAATAGAAATTTAATTATTGAATATCGAATATTACAAGGAGCCACCAATAGAAATGAGACACGGGGGATTTAAAAATGGAGGAGTTTTCCTATCCCGCATGCGCGGCGTCTTTTCGATCGGAAACAGAAAAAGGAATGGGGACGTGGGCAGCGATAATAGAAGTAAGTAGTAGTGATTTTTTAATTCGTTAAAATATTAGAAGCACGTAAGGGCGATAAGGTGAAGTTTTAAATAAAATTAAAAACAAAAAATAAGACTGTTTTATAGGCAGGTTAGTGAAAGTTTGTTGTGTTTAATTGTATAGATATACAGAAGAATCTCCTGAAGAAAGCTTAGATGCTGAAACGCCATTGACGCGCCATACTTGAGCGTCGGGATTTGTTTCTTCTATTTCCATTGAGAATTACCGATGACTAAGATTTTTTTAATGAATAAAAGAAAGGATTTACTACAATACATTTGAATTTTGATTGAACGTACCATTTAATAATAAAGTAATGGATATGACCCAGGCATTGAATATCCGGGTTTAGATTTCAGTACTGACTGCTAGCCACGTTAGCAGCACTAGCTGCCAGTATTGAATATCCCCACCATTGTTCCCAGGATCCCCTGTCCATTTGGCATTTCTTTTATCCCTTCTTGTTTTCACTTCCTCCTCCACATCCATTTCTGTCATTGATCTTTCACTTTCAACTTTATTCCATTCATTTTTCTACATCTCTATCCACTCAGATTTCACCCTTCTCTCCATTCTGTCCTCAGTCACCCTTTATTATTGCATCTACTTATAGCTTTTCATCTCCTTCATCCTGCCTTCCTACCCTTCATCTCTCTCTTCCCCCTTTCCCAACCTCTCAGTAACTACCCCTTTCTCTCCATCTCCCCCTTCTCCATGTCCATCATTTTCCCATCTCTTCCTCACTTCCTCCCCTAGTCCAAGATCTATCCTTCCCTTCCCTACTTCTCATCTCCAACATCTCTCCCTCTTCCTTCTCCTGCTGCATGTCTACCATCTCCTCTTCCCTTCCTTGCTCCCTCCACCAAGAGTCCAGCATCTCTCGTTCCCAACCCCTCACATATCCAGCATCTCCTCATCCCTGCTTCCCACATGTTCAGCATTTTCCCTTTCCTACCCTTCCTCTCAGGTGTCATGCATCTCCCTTTCCCTAACCCCCATGTCCAGCATCTCACTTTTTCTGTCATTGCCACTGCCCCTGCCACAACCAGCAACTTCCTCCCTTTTCTTTTGCTCTTGCTTGGCCTACTTCCTCCCCTCCTTCTCTGTCACCACTGCCACTATCCTACCTCTGCCCAGCCTACTCTGAACCACTGAAAAGCAGCATGTGCTGTCCGGAGCCTTTGAGCACCTGTATATGCTCAAAGCCCACCATGTCCCACCCCCTACAATGCATACGTTCTGTCAGAGATGTCAAAATGCATTAGGTCTTGAGCACACACTGCTGCTCAAGGCCCTCCACAGCACTGTTTTAAGTGCTGCTGGCCTGACAATTTGGTGCCATGCTATCACCCCCGGCAGACACCTAGTCCACCTAGTGGTAGGGTCGGCCCTGAGGGTAGTGGATGCATAGAACAGCCTCCCAGTGGAGATGGTGGAGATGAGGATAGTGTCTGGATTCAAGAAAGCAGAACAGAGGATCTTTGAGGAAGCAGAAGGGATTATAGGGCCTGATATTCAAGTAGGCAGGCTATGTGCCACTACGGCACATAGCCCTGCCTGTTCACCCCTAACTCTGGATATTCAACAGATATTCAATACTGCAGCGACGGCATTGAATATCCAGGTTTGGTGCCAAGTGAAATCCCCTGATATTGGATCGCAATCCAGTTAGCATCCGCGGCTAGAACTAGGCGAGCCAAAAGCTGGCCTAGTTTTAGCCGCAGATCGCTAAACGTGTAGCAGTGCGATATCGCCGCTAAATGGTTAGCGGCAGACACTATGTCTGCTCCACCCCGGAATGCCCCCAACATGCCCCAGTGCTAATCAGCTAGCATCAGGGCGCATAGGTGACTTAGCAGGGGATTTTCAGTGGCACTACCCATGTAAATGCCGTTGAATATTCTCATTTAAGGCATTTACACGATTTACTGGACTGTAAACTATGTAAATGCCTTTCAAATACTGGGTCCATAGAGCTTAGTAGCTGGTCTGGATTCACAGGCTGAATTGGCATATGATCTTTTATCTCTTTTTTTTATCATTTTATATACCACCTCTCCCTGAAGGCTACAAAGTGGTTTATAACAAATAAAATTCACAATAAAATTTATTGAGTGTTTTCTGTATTTAAATATTGAAGGCCTGTATCTCTGGGGATGAATTAATTTGACATATTTCTGTGGATCAGCCTTAGATCTTTCGAAACCCAATTCATTTTCCTAATAGATAACAGAGAGCTCTCTGGATTTTGTAAAACCTGAATTAAGATGATGCCTTACATAGAAAAAAATGACAACTGAAAAAGACCACATGGCCTATCTAGTCTGTCCTTCCATAACAGTTCCCTCTTTTCCTTTACAGATCCTCTGTGTTTGTCCCATGCTTTTTTGAATTCAGATACCGTCCTCGTCTCTATCACCTCCACTGGGAGACTATTCCATGGATCCACCACTCTTTCCGTAAAGAAATATTTCCGCATATCACTCCTGAATCTATCCTCTTTCACCCTCATCCCATGTCCCCTCATAGCAGAGCTTGCTTTCAATCGAAAGAGGCTCTCCCCCTCTGCTTTTATGCCACGGAGGTATTTAAATGTCTCAATCATATCACCTCTATTCTGCCTTTCCTCAAAGGTGTACATATTAAGGTCCTTAAGTCTGTCCTCGTATGCTTTATAATGAAGACCACTAACCATTTTAGTAGCCAACCTCTGCACCGACTCCATCCTGTTTATATCCTTTTGAAGGTGCGGTCTCCAGAATTGCACACAGTATTCCAAATGAGGTCGCACCAAAGACTTATACAGAGGCACTATCACCTCCTTTTTTCTGCTGGCCATTCCTCTCCGTATGCACCCAAGCATTCTTCTAGCTTTTTCCGTTGCCTTTTCTACCTGTTTAGCTACTTTAAGATCATCAGACACAACCACACCAAGGTCCTGCTCTTCTTTAATGGACAAAAGTACTTCACCCCCTATACTATATTGCTCTCTTGGATTACTGCAGCCCAAATGCATGACCTTGCATTTTTAACATTAAATCCCAGCTGCCAAATTCTAGACCATTCTTCAAGCTTGGCTAGATCCCTCCTCATGTTATCTACACCTTCCTGGGTGTCTACTCTATTGCAGATTTTGGTATTATCAGCAAAGAGGCAAACCTTACCCGACAGCCCTTCCGCTATATCACTAACAAAGATGATAAAAAGAATTGGACCAAGGACGGATCCCTGGGGCACACCACTGGTAACTTCCTTCTCCTCAGAGTGAGCTCCATTTACCTGGATCCTTTGTCACCTCCCACTCAACCAATTTCTAACCCAAGCAGTAACTTTAGGATCCATCTCTAGGGTGCTCAGTTTGTTTATAAGTCGCCTGTGAGGAACAGTGTCAAAGGCTTTACTGAAATCTCAAGTAGAAGAGTAGCCTGATGGATCTTGATCCACAATTGTATTTGCTGAAAACTTAAAAAGCCCTGTGGGGACAGAAAAACATCTAATGAATCTGAATGTAACTCACCTTAAGATACTACCGAAAAAGGTGTGAACTAAACTCAATTCAATCTGCCAATTCTGCATTTGATGTTGAATTATTCTCTGATCCCTAAGATACTACAGCACTTGCATATACACTACCCCTGATCATAATCAATAGAGCTAAAACACAGCAGATCAATATTCAGCCTCCACAATCCGCAGTTTTTTTAATGGCAATTGAAGAAAATATGTTTATTCAACACTGCTATCTGGATAACAGCAAGCACAGTGGTCAGCGCAGGTAGTTATCCGGATAGCAGCAATATTCAGTCTTCTATCCAGATAACTCTGGACAATCTTTTTTCTGGCCTAAAATGAACTGGATAGTTATCAGATAGTGTGAATATCTCAACTACCGGGAAAATTACTGAGACTGCCTGTGTTTCATCCACACACTATCCAGACAGTGCTGAGGCAGTCTGTAAGGATACGAGCGGATAGTGCAGCTCAATACTCACAGATAGCTGCAGCAAAGGGAAATATTCAGATAACTGCCGCAGTTATCCAGACATTTCACTTTGAATACTGGCCTGTATGTACTTGCATCTCAACTACAGAACTATGAGATGGTTTTAAGCAATGTCACAGACCTAAGCTGCTGAAAAACATATCTTTTTCAGGTCAGGATAATATGTGGAATTTGTTCTACTTACTGTTATGCAATGTTGTCCAGTGCACTTCGTGTTTACCAGAAGAACATACTTGAATGCTTCAGAATAATCTGCAGTATTCAGATATGCAGCATATATCACTGTTTACAAATATTATGAAAGCTGACTTTTTTATACACTAATAGGCCCTGAATTACTAAGGGTTTTAATTCTGTCTAGGGCAGGAGCCTCTGGGTCGCCAGGAGTCAGCATTGACTTGAAGGCACACATTGCATTTGCAGGGGGGAAAGGATGTACTAAATCAGGCCCTAAAAAAGGATCTGCTTTGCTACTAATTCCATTTCCATATTGTGCATAACTTGTGCTTAACCTTTCCAGATCCTGTTCTTGATTTATGCCATTTCTTAGCAGTCCATTTACTGGAAATGACTGTTTTCCGTTTGTATCTAGGAATTTCCCGAAAATAAAACATCTGTGGATTATCTCAAAAGCAGTGCTATTTCTTCTAAAATAAAAACCAAAAAAAAACCACTTAAGTAATCGTACTCAAGAGCACAATTTACAGTGTAAGAACATAAGAACATAAGAAATGCCATACTGGGTCAGACCGAGGTCCATCAAGCCCAGTATCCTGTTTCCAACAGTGGCCAATCTAGGTCATACGTACCTAGCAGTTTCCCCAAAAGACACAGGTTCTGCAGTGCTTGTACTAGGCCAAGCATTGATATCCTGGGTCCCTTTTTAATAGTGGTTTAATAGTGTAGTTTAAAATGTACCCTTGAGTACAATTCCATTTAAAGTACAGTTGAGAGCAAGAACAAAGTTCTTAACCCTTTCAGTAACTATTAATGAAATGCAGCAAGGTTCACAGTTCATTTCTGGAGTGGAAGAGTAGCCTAGGGATTAAAGCAGCAGACTAAGAACCATGGAAGCCAATGTTCAGATCCCACAGATGCGTCTTGTTACTTTGGACAAGTCGCTTAACCCTCCATTGCCTCAGGTACAAAATTAGATTGTTAAACCCTATTGGGAGAGGAAAATTCCTACTGCTTCTGAATATAACTCATCTTGAAATGGGAAGGCATGAGCTCAATCCAAATACAAAATCAGTCTCAGTCCTTTAAAGATTTTTCTAAAACATGTATACTTTCTCATGAAAAAATCACATCAACCATGACAAACAAGCAAGAAATATGGGAAAGAAGCATTTTCCATAGAATAAAGAGCTCAAATGAAAGGTAATCGTATGAAACCAAAAAGGAGAGGCTGATAATAGAAGTTTAAATTCCAAGTGATTATTCTGTCCATCCTGTGGGGGAGAGAGAAGTTCCTTGAGTATCAAGAAATCCAGAAAGGTACAGAAATGTTTCTCATTGGGTGTCACGAGCCTGATTAAAAGTACTTTCCAAACACATCTTCATAAGTTGCCTATACATATTACATCGCATGAACTCCAGAAGGAAATTCTCTAGCACGATGCAAGTACTAAGGTAGGATTAGCAGGAAATTGGAGATTGAGATCATTCTCTACATATACTGGCTTTGGAGTGAGGTTCATTATTGTCATAGTATGCACAGAACTAGCCCATTTGGAGACCTTGCTCTCAAAGGAAGCTAAAAATAAATGTGAGAAATAGACTTATGGTAAATGGAGCTTATCTACAAACATCACCTATAGTTGAGTGTTGCTAAGAACATAAGATTTGCCATACTTGGTCAGACCAAAGGTCCATCAAGCCCGGTATCCTGTTTCCAAAAGTGATCAATGCAGGTCACAAATACCTGGCAGTATCCCAAAGGATAGATAAATTATGTGATACTTATCCCCGGGATAAGAAGTGAATATCCCCCTGTCCATGTTAATAATGGTTTATAGACTTTTCCTCCAGGAACTTGTCCAAACCTTTTTTAAACCCAGCTACACTATATCCTTCAGCAACAATTTCTAGAGCTTAATTATGAGTTGAATGAAAAATTATTTTTTTCCAATTATTCTTAAATGTACTACTTTGTAGCTTCATTGCTTATCCCCTAGTCTTTGTACTTTGTGAAGGAGTAAACAACCAATTCACATTCGCTCATTCCCTTCCATTCATTATTTTATAAATGTCTGTCATATCTCCCCTCAGCCATCTCTTTTCCAAGCTGAAGAGTCCTAAACTTTTAAGCCTTTCCTCATAGGGTTATCCTCCTGTCCCCTTTATCATTTTGGTCACTCATCTCTGTACTGTTCTTTCTCTGTGGACAAGCAGGAAGTTAATCCTCATGTATGGATGACATCACCGATAGAGCCCCGTGCGGGAATGCTCCCCAGCTTCTACTAGAAATTTTGGGGAGGCTCCACTGTGCATGCGCACATGCCTTCCCGCTGCCACAGCGCCATCTTCTCCAGTCTTCTTTTTCTGCGGAGCCTCTAGGACGTGTTCCTGCACCGTTGGAAAAAGTTTTCTTCATTTTTGCCCTTAGGGGCCCTCTTTTACTGTTTTTTCACCGCCTGTCATCGGTAGCGCCAGCCCCCATGCCATCGCTTTCTTTTTGTGCATTTTTCCACTCCTTTTTCTCTTTTCTTTTTTCCCGTGGCTGGCACCATTGAGCCATTCACGTTGGCCATGGTCTCGTTCCTGGACATGTCCCAGAAGCCAGCAAGCAGTTTTATGTTTAAATCTGTTTATTGGCAAAACACAACAATTCCGCAAACATACATGTTTATTCTGCTTTTTACATTCCGCATTGGCTGGGCAAATAACATAGTAGTTCAAATCCTATTTATTATAAAAAGATGAAACACTGAACTGTCCCCCCCCCCCCCCTGTGATTCAAAATCTACATAGTTTGACCCCTGACTACAATTCAATACAAGATATAGTTCAATATATAATACAATATATAATATGGTGGGGGTATTATTAACAAACCAAGGGAATGCAGGCCAAGTTACATTTCTATGACCAATTATCCAATTAAGTGATGCTTCCAGAATTTTCTAAATTTTTGTCTCTTTAGTTTTGACTTTTCTTCCCCCCGATGCCCTTGTCATACGTCTCCATCAACTGTGGCCGGCAGGTGGTACTTACTGCCCGGCCACTAATCTACTCAACCATTGTCCCTTCCCTCCCTAATCACTCCCCCTTCCCTTTCCTCCCTTCCTTGTCTCTACCACCCCCCACCCCCCACTTCCCCTTCGAGCCACCGACATCTTTTTCATTTGTCCAGGGACTATGGTTCTCCATCTCTCCCCTGATGTTAAACCGGTAGTAGAGTCACAGGGGAGTACATTGTTTCTTGCCCTTTGGTTTAAGCTGGCCAAGTAGGGGTCCCACACTTTTAGGAACATTTCTCTCTGCTTAGGATTTCTTTTGGATACCAGGCCTTCCCATATGACTAATTGGTATAGTGCAATCCTCCATTCCCATATTCTCGGGCCATCCGGCTCCCACCAGCGTCGGAGGATACACTACTTGCCCACCAGGCAACATTTTCTTACAAACAGTCGGGACCCCCGTCCTCTAATACTGATAGGCTCTCTAGCATCCAATATTGTAAAGCCAGGTGTAAGCACTAGACTTTGTCCTAGGAGTCTCCCCAGGAAGTCCTGGACCCATGTCTAAAAGTTCTCAGACTATGTGAATCTCCAGAACATGTGTCCCAAATGCGCTAGGTCGACATCACACCATGGGTATTTCCCCGATTCTGCAAACCCTACTGTCCTTGCTCTATAGGGGGAATAATAGACCCATTCCAAAATTTTAAATTGTATTTCCCGTAATCTTGCTCCTGACATTATAAGTTGTAATCTCCAGGAACAAGCAGGAATGAGTCTTCACATATGGGTACGTCCAATCAGAAAGCCTTTGGAAGCATCCCACCACGCCTGCGTGCTGCCTTCCCGCCTTCCCAACTGTCTCTCCTCAGTTTTCGTTTTTCCGCGGAGCCGGCAGGACGCCCTCCTGTCACCGCAGAAAATTCTTCTTTTATTTTTTAGTTTCTTGTGGTCGCGGCTGCCTTTCCCGACGCCACCGGTACCGCCGGTGTTTCTTTTTTCTTTTCTTGTAAAATTTTTCCTTTTTAAGGAATATTTTTCCTCCTGAGTGTCTCACGGTTTCTCAGGCCTGTTAGGCCTCTCCATTTTCCTTCATGGAACCGCCAGCCACTCTCCCCAAGAAATGTACAAACTGTGGCGGTACAACCTTATTTTTAGACACTCACAATTGGTGTCTAACCTGCTTGGGTCCTGACCATTTTCCTCCGGAGCCCTCTGGCAATAGTATTGTGGGAAGAAGTTTTCAACATCAAGTTCCCCTCGACACGCGGTCCCCATCCAACTTCAGGGCACCGACCATATCTTCTTCTACACAGGATCAGGTAACCCAAAAACAGTCTGTTAAGACTAGCCAGTCCTCGAACGGCAGTTCTCATGCACAGCATAGAGATGCCTACAGCCTTGCCCTCGAGAATCCACTGGCTTCAAAACCCTGGTGGGAGTCTTCAGCCTCCAAAGCCTGTGTGGGGTTTCAGGTTGTTCCTGAGGTTCACCCCTCACAGAACATACCTGAGCCATGCCCGGTGGTGGCATCCGCTTCGAGCGGTACCGATACCCCGGCATCGGCAATGGTGTTGGATGAAACATTCCTCACCAGGGATCATCGTCTGGCATCCTCGGTACCTACGGGGCCGGTGGATACTCTCCAGACCAACTTTCCAGTATCGGTACCAGCACCGATACTAGTACCGACTTCGGTACCCTCCAGACGTGCATCGATAGACTCGCTTCCTTCGATGTCGAGTCTGGAATCTATCTCCAGTCTGGAGGACTGGGTACCGACTCGCCTTGGTACCCACACCAGTCGGTACCGAAGGCTCGGTTCTGATAATTCGGATCCGCAACTCTCGGTTCCTTCGATACCGTTAGAGTTGTCACCGGCTGGCCTTCATCCACTGGTATCGGATACGGTACCAAAGTCGGTACCGATATCCACATTACCATTGCTGTCGGTACCTTCCATGCTTCTCTCGTCAGGCTCGCTTCCCTCGATGCCGAGTTTGGAATCGATCCCTAGCATGGTCGATGTGCTACCGACTGGCGATGGTCCCGTCTTCCCACAGTACCAGCGACCATCCTACAAGGATTCCATACTGCACCATCCAGGATCTTCTATTCCTAAAAGCTTGGATAGATCCCTCGGTGCCAATGCTAGTTCTTCATCAGATCTAGCCTATCCAAGGGAAGTTCCCTCTGTGGATCCTTCTTTTCAGGTTTTCATCCTAGATATGGCAAAATCCCTTGCCATTTCTATTCCTGGACAAGGTCCTACACAAGGCAATACAGGATCCCTCTATATTCCTGAGAGAGCAAAGGAAAACATCATGCTACCTTTGCATCATTCCTTGCAGGATCTCCTTCTAAGAATGTGGGAAGCTCCTTTAAAGGTACCCCCACTTTCCAGAGCAACTGATCTTCTATATCAGGTGCCCCCTTCTCCAGGATTTCAAAAGACTCAACTTCCTCATCATTCCATTGTTGTAGAATCAGCAATGAGGCGGATGAAGAATACTAAAAAGCACTCTTCTTATCCGCCAGGTCGTGAGTCTAGGACTTTAGATGCCTTTGGACGTCAAACTTTCCAGGCATCCATGCTTTCAGCAAGAATTCTCTCATATATTCATCATGAACCCATACCTCCATCACCGCATGCATGATAGAAGGCTAGCACAACGCAATTTAACAATTTAACAATCAACTACAAGAAATCTGAAGCCCTCGTAATCACAAGAAACACTTCATTCAACCCTCCAAACAACATACTAATTGGAACTTGTCCGATCCCAATTAAGAATGAGGTAAAATATTTGGGAATACACCTGGACCAGAGGCTCAATTTCTAAGCCCATATCAACAAAACCACCACCAAAGTCTACTACAAAATGAAGATCCTACAGAACCTATGACCCATATTAGAACCCAACCACTTCAGAACTGTCTGCCAGGCAATAATCACCCCGCAGTTAGATTACAGCAATATGATACTCCATGACCTACCCAAGATCACAACCCACACCCTGCAACTGGCACAAAACACTGCTGCTAGATTAATTACTGGATCAAAGAAACATGAGCATATCCAGGGGCGGCCCAAGGGGGGTGCAGGGCCATGTGCGTAGACTCGGTGCGGGGCCTCATTTGCATAAGGGGCCTCATTTGCATAAATATTTGCATAATGTTACCATACACTAACTTTTAGTAAACATGCCTCTTAATGAGTGTATGGATAAAGAAAGACTAAAGAATTCTACATTACTATAATCCAGTGCCAACTGCCAGGCACATTACGAACTACTACAAACACTGCCCATTTAGAACCCATAGCAAACCCGCTGTATCGTACCAGCACTACCAGGACTCACAAAGCACCAGACCCTACCTATCAAACGGCAACACTGCAAATATTAAAACAATACATTTCAGAGAATAACAATACATGACCTACTGGGGAAAGAGAACAAGTGGCACTGTCAAATAGGAATTACATAAACAGAATACCTCAGCTCAGTTACACATGCAGAACATAGACCATCACCAAACAAGGAATCACAATTTAGAAACAGGAAGACAATAATTAAACTGGGAACCCCAAAAGCCAACAACACTGTAGAAATAAAACTATAAATTAATTTCCTCTTGAACTAAACAAGCGCAGACGTTAATGATGCACATTTCCCAGAGTTGACATATTCCAGTTAATAAATTCAAAATAAAAAGATATCTTTCTATCTTTTGTGCATTTTTTTTTTCAGTTGGAATTGCTCCAGCCACTTTCTTCTGGTTTCTCCGTATGTTCTGCTAACTCTCCATCGTCTGCTGTCCATTTGTCCTTTCTTCTCTCTTCTAGCTTTTTTTTTCCATTCTCTCTCTACATCTGCTTTAACATATTGATCTTTTGCTCTTTCCTCATTCCTATTTCATCCACTCACATTTTACCCCTCCATCCCCAATCCCTACTTACTCTACCAATACCCGGCCAATTGTAGATTTTTCTTCCCTCCATTTCACTCTCCCAGCCCCATCCCATTCTAATCCTCCCCCAACATCAGCTCCATTCTGGTTCCAGCCCCACCCAGCATCCGCTCCCTTCTAGTCCCCGCATCAGCCCATTTCAAGTCCTAGCCCCCCATCCATTTCCAGTCCTATCCGTCCCTCCATCAGCTCATTTCCAATTCCAGCCCCCCATCAGCCCATTTCTAGTCCTTTCCTAGCCTCACCATCAGCCCATGTCAAATCCTAGCTCCCCTCTACTCAGCCCATTTCCAATCCAAACCCCCCCCCCATGAGTCTACTTCCAGTTCTAGCCCCTCAATTCCATTTCAATCCAAGCCCCCACCACAGCCCATTTCCAATCTTCGCTCCCCCAACAGCACATTTCCAGTCCTATCCTAGCCCCTCCATCAGCCCATTTCCTGTCCTAGCTCCCTCCCTTCACAGCCCATTTCCATTCTAAGCCCCCCTCCCACTCAGCTATTTGCAGTTCAAGCCCCTCCCTTCCACTCAGCCCATTTCCATTCCAAACCCTGTCCCCATCAGCTATTTGCAGTTCAAGCCTCCACTTCCACTCAGCCCATTTCCAGCCCTAGCAATCCCCCCAACCCATTACCAGTCCTAGCCACCCCAGCCCATTACCAGTCCTAAGCCCCCCATCACCCCTTTTTCAGTCTTATCCCCCATAGCCCATTACCAGTCCTAACCCCATCAGCCCACCTCAAGTCCTACCCCCCCATAGCCCATTACCAGTACTAACCCCCCATAAGCCTCCCATCACCCCATTTTAAGTCTTAGCCTTCTCCCCATAGCCCATTACCAGTACTAACCCCCCTCTCCCCCCCCCCATCAGCCCAGGGAAAATTTAAAATAACAAACAAAAACTGGCTGCTGCTGCTGCTGCCGCCGCCGCCGAGACAGCAGCAGAATCAAATTCCCCATGGCCCCCCCCCCCCTGCTCAGCAGAGCCCTCCCTCCCTGCAGCATCAGCTCCCTCTCCGCGTCAGCTTTCAGAGCCGCGAAGGGAGAGTTTTTCCCTCATGGCTCTGTTAAGCCCGCCAGGGCTGATGGGAAACTTTTAAAGCAGAATGTTGTTTGCGCGGGGCCCCCTGAAACACGGGGCCCTGTGCAAACATTCTCGCTCAATGGACGGGCCGGCCCTGAGCATATCACCCCCACCTTAAAAGACTTCCACTGGCTACCCATCAGATCCAGAATAGAATATAAAGCCATAATGATGACATACAAGATATTAAATAACCAGTCCGCTCAATGTTTAAACAAAAACATCAAAAGAGTACCAAACATACGTTCAAGGAGGAAGTTCCACCAAAACACCATCTCAACACCATCCAAACCATCCAACTCTTCACAAAGATTGCGTCACAGAGCATTTGAATACTATACACCTCCATTATGGAACTCACTCCCACACCACCTAAGAGATATTACAGACATCGCCAACTTCATAAAATACCTAAAAGTCTACCTTTTCAACAAGCACTACAACAGCATATGAAACACACAACCACCAAATTGAAATCCCTACACAACTGCCCCATAACAAGATGTCATCTAACTTAGTATCTATATATTGTAAATAGTCATAGCATTGTAAACAGTTAAATGTAAATAGTTCTTATACTGTTCCTTGTAAGACTTGTTCTGTTTTACTTTAAACCGCTTTGATAAATTGAAAAGCGGTATATAAGAAATGTTAAATAAATAAATCCAAGATGGAAGGAAGTGATGAAAACAAAAGGAGAAACAAGAAATGGCAGATGGACTAGAGACCATAGAAAGAGAGTTAAGAGAAGACAGAGGAGGAGGTGCTGTTTTGCCTGACTCTTACTTTGTTACCTGAATAATTGCTGGCACTAGCGGCTCTCTCGATTGGTTGCTGAGCTGCTTGGAGGGCTTTAAATTCATCTGCCCCACCGCGGGACGCTGAGGTGCTGTTTTGCCTGACTCTTACTTTGTTACCTGAATAATTGCTGGCACTAGCGGCTCTTCCGATTGGTTGCTGAGCTGCTTGGAGGGCTTTAAATTCATCTGCCCCACCGCGGGACTCTGAGGTGCTGTTTTGCCTGACTCTTACTTTGTTACCTGAATAATTGCTGGCACTAGCGGCTTTCCCGATTGGTTGCTGAGCTGCTTGGAGGGCTTTAAATTCATCTGCCCCACCGCGGGACGCTGAGGTGCTGTTTTGCCTGACTCTTACTTTGTTACCTGAATAATTGCTGGCACTAGCGGCTCTCCCGATTGGTTGCTGAGCTGCTTGGAGGGCTTTAAATTCATCTGCCCCACCGCGGGACGCGGTCGCGGGCGTCCCCTGGGGGCGTGCCCGAAGGGGCGTGACCAAAGGGGCAGGCCACGCCCCTTTGGTGCCCCTTCGGTCCACGTCGGTTGAGGAGGTTACCCCTGTTATGGGGAAAAGGAAGAAGAAACTACCCCCTGTTCTTCAAGTTAAGGCAGTGAAGGTCACCGGTCCGATGGATGCGCATGTACAGATACATGATACTGCTGTTTCTGCCCAGTCGGTGCCGAATGATCTTGTGGATATTTCAGCAGTGAGTACTTCTTCCTCTAGTCCTTCTCTCTGCGAATCGGGCGTAACTCCGCCCATTGATGATCCCAAATGTTCGTCGGATGTTGTTTCATCGTTGATTGAGCCACCAGTAACGGTTAATTCTAACTTGACTGTATTGCCGACTTCTTTTTTAAGAGTAGATTCAGTCCTACCACCTATTTCTATGCCTGTTGCTATTTCGTTCCCCCCGGTTGTGGAAGGTCATCCTCCACCGGCAGATATTTCTCTGAAGGACATTTGGGCGATTGTTTCTCGTATGGAACTGGCCCTAGGTTCCTCTTTGAAAAAGATTTCAGATTTTTCTAATGAGACTGTTATGAAATTGACTGATCATCAAGATAGAATATCAACTCTAGAGAAGCGGGTTGATTTCCAGGATTCTAATGCCCTTTCTCATAAGGCTTTATTAGAGCAGATTCCTGTAGATTCTTTGGTATTGCATAAGCAGGATGAATATTTAGAGAATATGTTAAGATCTCATAATCTTCGGTTACTTAATTTTCCGAAGACTCATTATTTGTCTCCTATGATTCTTTTGCAAAAATATTTTCTAGAAATATTGGGCTTTAGTGATGTTCAAGCAATAAGTATTTCTAAACTGTTTTATGTTCCTATTGGTAATGTGGTTAGTGGGGAAGTTGAGGGGGGGATGGGCACTCAGTTGCAACCTCCAGCCTCTTCTCCCTTAGATATTTCAGAATTTATCGAGTCAGAAAGTGATATTATAAACTCTAGAGCTACTCTTTTGGTAACATTTGTTTCAGAGATAGACAAAGATAGAGTTCTTCGTGCTTATTTTCAAAAAAAGAATGTAAAGTTCTGTGGTCAAACTATACAAATATTTCCAGATGTCTCAAGAGAAACCCAGCGGCGGCGTAAGTCCTTTTTGGACATTCGGCCACGTGTTCTTGCCTTAGGGGCTTCCTTCTATTTAAAGTTTCCCTGTAAATGTCATGTTTTATACCAAGGGAAAAGATATGTATTTTCAGATGTAGAACAGTTGACTATATTTCTGGATGGTAAGATCTAATGTAATTTTTTTTTCCTTTTTTTGGGGGTTCATTGATACGTGAAACAGAGTTTTATTTTCTATTCCAGGAATTACTCAGGTTTTGAGATTTGATTTGTTATGGCATCTCCTTGATGAGTTTCTACGCAATGTTTTGTAATTTTCTTTTCCTTTGATTTTTTTTTTTTTTTCAGTGCTGATCTCATTGTTTGTTTCCTGTAATGTTTTAAAAAACTTAATAAAAAAAAAAAAAAAAGAGAAGACAGAGGAAAGCAGAAGCCTTAGATCGGGATCAGCATGTTCAGAGAGTAAAATTGTCAGACAACAAAGGAAAAAAAGATAATTTTATTTTCAATTTAGTGAATGGACTTTGCGCTGGCTTTATCTTTCACACAGTATAGGGAACTGTATATCTTTTATTTCTCTGGTGTTGCACAGCATTTGGAATCTGGCTTCTTGGGGTTTCAGTTTAATTTTTGTCTACATATTTTTATTTTTACTTTAGGTTGTGTTCACTTATTCTGTACTTGGTGAGGGTCTGTGTTCTGAGTGTGTGACCAAGGCCAGGTGTTCTGTTAACATGGCGTTTGTACTTAGGGATTTGTACTGTAGTAATTTGACTTGTTCAGCTTTTCAAATAGATGCATGGATGTTCTAGGGCACGCTGTAGTATTTATAGTGCTGCTTTTTTTCTGGGTAGACCCCTTGTTGTATGAGTTTTGGAAGTTTATGCTAGTATGGGATGGTAGATTTGGCATTGTAGATCTTTGGTGACTTTTTGGGGGGGGGTTATTAATTCACAATATGCCTGGTACTGGAAAATGTTTGTTGTTGTTAGTGAGATGACCAGAATCAGATCTTTTTTTTCTAATATACTAAATTCTGTGGGTGAATGTTCTACTTCTGCTCTGCACCCATTGTCGATGGAAAGGTTTCTGTGGATGCAGAATATATATTCAAAAAGAAAAAGCAAGAACTATAACGCAATTTATAATAAAATAAAATGAGCTATAATTTTATAATTTGGTGTTATAAACTATGCTGTGATTCTCACTTTTCTTTTAGTTCACTGGTGTGCAAGCATCTTGCATTTCTTTGGTTTTTGCAGAATATATATTTACAGCAACACCATGCTGGTCCAGTGCGCAGTTTCAGAAGTTATGTTGGAGTTGCCAAACCCTTCTTATGTTGGAGTGGGAGGTGTTGTGTTGGGGTCACATAGTACCTCTGGTTTTTCAGAGGATGGGAAGTCCTACAAGGGGCCACTGAACCTCTCTTGTTTTTGTGAAGGTGGAAAATGCTATGTTGGGGCACCAAGTCTCTCTTGCGTTTGTGAAAGTGGGAGATGCTGCATGGGTGCTGTTGAGTCCCTCTTGTTTGCATATTTAGTAGCATATTTCCTAAACTCTGCGCTGGTAACATATGTGTGCGTCACATTACCAGCGCGGGACCGTAGGCTGACTGCAGGGAGACAGTTACATCCCCCTGCAGTTACTACATTTCAACATGGCAAAACAGCTGCCAGTGCAACTAAGGCCACCCACTGAGGTGGCATTAGTTGTACCTACGCTACTTATGCTGAGCCATTACGTTAGTTTCTGCCGACAATGGAGATGCCTGCATGTGAGAGTTCTTTTTCTTGCGTAACCTTCCCGAATGACCTCCAGCACCCACCGGTCTGACGTAATCTGGGCCCAGGCAGGGTAAAAATCCTGTAGCCAACCCTCCCTGGGTCCCCCTGATTTCATTGCGACTTCCACAGGTTCGCGGAGGAGGAAGAGGCTCCAAAACCTCTGCCCGCTCCGCGAAAACCACGAAACCCCTGGTTTCTATTGGCAAAGCGACCCCTCTGAGTTTGATTGAATTGAGGGAAACGAAACCGATGAAACTCTCTCTGCTGCCCCTTGCCTGTGGGAGTCAACCGTCCCTGCTTCTGTCTATCCTCAGGAAGTCTACCACCTTTGGACTTCCCAAGATCCTTTACCAGCTTGTCCAAATCTTCCCCAAACAGGAGTTTCCCCCTGAATGGAAGCTTACTGAGCCGGGACTTAGAAGAGCTATCCACTGCCCAATTGCGCAATCAAAGATACCGCCAAGCTGCTACCACTGACGCCATACTCTTCGACAATCCTCGAATGCGGTCATAATGGATATCCGCCAGGTAAGCTGTTCCTGACTCCAGTCTGGCTGGGCCTCCACCCATGTCCTCTTCATGCTCGTCTTTAAGCCTCTGTGACCAGCAGAGACAGCCTCTTGCTACCCATGCCCCACAAATAGCCGCTTGAATAGATAGAGCATTAACGTCGAAGACCTGTTTCAACAAGGTATCTAGTCTCCTGTCCTGGGTGTCCTTAAGTGCCGCACTTCCCTCTACTGGAATAGTAGTTTCTTAGTAACCGCCGAGACGGCGGCATCTACTTTAGGAGACCTAAACAATTCCTTATCCTGGTCCACTAGCGGGTAACTAGCGGGTAACTCTGAACCCCTTCAAAGCTGCCTCTGGCGTGTCCCACTCTTCTTGGATCATCTCTCGCAGCACCCTATGCACAGGAAAGGCTCTCTGATTTTTCCGAAAAACTTGCAACAATGGATCTTCTAGCATAGTATCCTCCACTGGACCTGGGACCGGCATATTAAGCACCTTTAATGTCTGCGCAATGAGTGCCGGCAACTCGTCTCTCCGGAACAGACGGACCACTCTAGCCTGGTCCTCTTTGTCCGTGATCTCTCCTTCCTCCACCTCATCATCCAATTCCTCGTCAGGATCTCCGTCATCAGAGTGAAGTCCCTCCGAGGCCAAAGACGGATCCTTCTGGTCCTTCTCTATCCTGGCCCTCTTTGCCAGGCTTCCTGCAGCTCCTACCCCGAGTGGGGTACCAGGTCTTTTGTCCCATTGCTCACCGATCTTAGACTTAGTGGACAGACCATCCTGTCCTCCTCTGATCGCTTGTTGAAGCAGTGCCACAAACTGTGGAGAAAATATTATCGCCAGTCCTTCTGGTAAGGACGGCTGTGGCAGAGGGAGATCTGGAGCCGAAGAAGGCCCTGCTACCGGCTCCCGCAGAGGCAACTCCCAAGAACCCGGATCCTGTAGAGCTAGTAGGGCTCTCTGCGCCTCAGCTCCCCCCCTCCAAGGCTTGCTCCATGGCCTCCACCTCTTGAACGCAGCCTGCACAGACACCCACCTCAGACGCTGTCTCTCTTCGAGTTCCGCAGACAACGCACTGCGGCCTAGAAGGCATTCCCACCTGAGCAGGTGAGGTGAATATCCCTGAATAAACTGTGACAGAAAGAGCCTTTTTTTTTAAAATTAAAGTAACATCTGCAATGAGGAGCCCCAAATCAGAAACTGTCATTTAAACGTGAAACCGAAGCTCCCCGCTTTTCAGAAGGCCCGAGGCAGCACCTGAGATTTCCCACGCTGCTGCCACGCAGCTAGGCCCGCTACCGGCAACGCGGTTTGCACTCTCTCTCTCTCTCCCCGCTCACTTTCAGCGATCCGGCGCCTTTCACCGCCCTTTACACTGGCTGCTTACCGCGCTCCATGCAGATTTCCTCCTGCTCAACTGGGCCATCCTTACCCCAGTGCCGGAAGCCGGTATCGTCAGGAAGAGGGAGAGAGCCGTTTCTATCAGCCGGTCATGCTTCAGCGTGCCTCACAGCGTTGTCAGGCATGACATCTGAACGCGCTGGCTGAACCACTACCACTCTGGTTCCTCACCCTTTGAAATGGGATCGGGATCCAGAGCCCTGCTGCCACCGTGGAAGGCTCTCCCTGCAACTACCGCTCCAGAAACGAATGCGGCAAGAGAGAAGGGGAGAGGGTGGGGGGTGGAGGAGGAGGAAAGGCCTCAGCTCAGACTTAAAGGCATACAATCCCTTAAAATAAATTTTTTCTGCCTTTTCCTTCTTCCATGAACCTTTTTCCCTCTCCTTACTGTACTACACTGAACCTAATGCTATTCCTTAATTGTTCCTCCACACTGAGCCTGGACCACCAGGCTCACCAATCCTCCAGCTGCTTGGAGACTGAGGTAACTGAAGTGAGGAGGCGGATCCGGTGAGGATATACCAGTGTCATCAGAAAAGGATGACGTTTCTCAGTCTCCAAGCTGCTGTAGGAGGAGCACAACCCAGAGGTTCCGGACTAGACTGGAGGGACGATAAGAAATTTATATTATATTCTACAGAGAGTTCAGAATGTTAATCCAGTAGAGGGTGAGTTAGATGAGTTTGGACCTGTTTCTCCTGTTAATTTTACTAAACTTCTTGAGGGTTCCAAGGATGAGATAGCCTCTCGGGCTACCTTATTGGTCTCCTTTGTAAGTGTGCTTTGGCACACCTGGCCTGCCATCCCCCACATGCCAAGCCACACTCCCCTCTTCCCCAGTGCTGAGCCACACCGCCGCCTACCCATTGCTGCTGATTCAGATGGCAGGGTTGTGGGGGCAGCAGCAGCCCGCATCAGGCCATGTGCTTCGGCACATATGGCCTGCAGCTTCTGACTCCATGAAGTTGTGTCGGAGGGGGAACAGAAGCAGCAGGCCATGTGTGCTGAAGCACATGACCTGACACTGCTGCTGAGCCAAGCCACCCCCTCAACCCTGCTGCTGGAATCAGCGGCAGCAGGGAGCAGTGGTGCAGCTCAGCATGGAGGGAGGGTGGCGTGGTGCACAGGGGAGATAGAAACCCTTGGGCTAGCCCTGTATGTTCTTATGTCTGATCATGCTAAGACCAGTCCTAAATGCCTATAGATTCAAGTGAAAATGTTCTAGACTCTCACAATAACAACCTGGATATTAAAGACACTAAGAATTTGCTCACACCGACTCACTCATCTTGTGTAGGGCAACCTCCTGTTTTTTTGCGGTAATGTATAGGAACCAGTATTAGCCATTGCAAGAGCTCCTTCAGTATAGTAGCAATAGTAAAACTATGCTAGGACTATCTGTAGCATGACTTTCTCTCCAAGCTCAGGCACCTCACTGATCATCTTTCCACAAGATTCCTTGAGATGAATACAGCCAGAAAATATATTTCAGTGGATGAACCCCTGATGTTGTAACAGGAGAGAAGTGTATTCAAGATGGTTAGGAAAATAGTAATCAACATGGACATCAACATCAACATGGGTGAAGTGGTGATTTTGAAATGCTAATGAGAAAAAAGAACGTCCTGAACAAATAAGGAAGAGAAGGAAAACTGAAGATCAAACAGACTGATAATATGGAACAAATAAATATTTTGGGGAAAAGTTCTTAATTAGTTAGGATTACAGCTGTAAAAAAAAAATCTGAGTGAGTCCAATAGTTGTACGCTTTATCTACTGCTAGAAAACCAGCTGTGCATGAAGTTAGCCAAGTTGTTGCCTAAGAAATATTATGCAAACTGGAGTACTGTACAGAGAGAGAAATAAACATGTTAAAAAGTGTACAGAAGAAGTGTGACACTGCCATATTTCCCCCATTTCCAGAATCTGGCATGTGGGGGGGTTCATATGTGTGTCTCATAGCAAGTGTTAGGGAATGCATCATGCATGTGTCTTTCAAGGAAAATATCAGGGGCTGCATGTGTGTATATATGTGTGTGTCTCAAGGGGTGCATGCATGTGTGTGTGTGTCGTGGAGTATCATGGGCTGCGTGCATGTGTGAGTGCCTCTTTCTGTCATGACTTCCCTCCCAGGCTTCCTCCAGTCTCTCTCTCTCTATCTCCAGCCCCTCCCCCAACTTTCCTCAGTCAGTCTTTCTCATAATCTCCTGCCTTCCCCCAGTCAGTCTGTCTCTCATAACCCCCCAACTTCCCCCAATTAGTCTCTCTCTTATAACCCCTGCCCCCCAGCTTTCCCTCAGTCAGTCTTTCTCTCTCTCTCATAACCCCCATCTTCCCCAGTCTCTGTGTCTCATAACCCCCTATCTTTCACCAGTCATTCTCTCTCATAATCTCTCCTCCCCCCACCAGCCTTCCACCAGTCTCTCTCTCTCATGTGTCATTCTCCCCAGGCTTCACCAACTTTCTCTCTTTCTCATATCCCACGCCTTCGACTGAACCCTCAACAATAGGTGCAATGTCTCAGCAAAGCATGCCTAAAAAAGATCACAGCTAATGCAAACATAATTCCAATGTGCGTATTGATGTGTGCGGCATGCTGGGTTGCAGATAAGGGTTTCTTTCTCCTTTTACAGAGGTTTTTGGCTTTATTTTATTTTTTTTAGTTCAAAGTCTTTAATAGGTTATATCAATAAAAGAAAGATACAGAGCATGCAAGGTTTCCAGGATAATTACACGTACATGGTCAATAAACAATGAACTTCTTCATCGTCCCTCCAGTCCAGTACGTGTGGGTTCTCCCCACCCTCCCGCAGCTGGGAATTGAGCATGTCATATTTCTGACCTCACCAGATAAGAGCTCCCTCTTCAGCTTCAGGAAACCAGTATCTTAGTTCTCAACAGCTGGAGAGGAGCCTACACATGGTGGAGTCCACTTGAGGGATTAGACCTAGCCTTCGGGCCAATTAAAAAAAGAAAAGAAAAAAATTATAATAAAAAAGAGGATTTGAGATAAATAGCAGTGGCTAAAGCAGCATTCTTGCCCCATTTGGAGCTGATCAAATTGTAGGTAAAGGCTGGGTATAGTTATGCCCGTGGTGTGCAGTTGTGTGTTTGTAGATTGTAGAGACTGCCTCCTTCACAAGGGTCCTTTAATGGGCCAGGTGAAGCCTGGGGTCTAAGCTTCCTGGTGGTCCAGGGCCCTTTCCCCCTCAGCTGGGCAGCCCAACGTTAGCGTCGTAAGTCTTGGGACTCACATCTCCGACCACGACGTTCTGCTCCCGAAAGAAAAGAAAAAAAAGAGAGAACAGAGAACAGTAAAGTGTCTCCAGCGTTCATTTTGTTATTTTTTTTCTGCTGCTGATTGTGCGAGTTCATGCCCGTGTACTCCAGTGTGGGTGGAGGCTCTCTTTTCAGCATCTGGTGATTACCGTCAGCACAGCATCGTCCTTCCCGCGGTTTTTATGTTGGCTGGCAGGCCACGTCAAGCACTGTATGATTGGCTCGGTCCCCCCGCTGTGTTGTATGTGCGAGGAACCACGATCTTGCCGACAGTGGTGTGTGCAGGGACTGCCTCAGACAGGGGAAGACAGCGGAGACAATTTTTGACAGCATGGAGATAGAGCACACTTCAGGACAGACAGAGCAACACACGGTTTCTGAAGCCACAGTTTTGGCAGGAAATGCAGCCATGTTATTTCAGACCTCCATTTCAGTTACTGCTCAGTGCAAGAAGGTCCAAAAGAAATCAAAACACGCTGCAGAGCCAGGGATTGTGTCCTCAGTCCCTACCAATGCTCCAGAGGCTCTGTTTTTCCCAGACTTCATCCCGGCCATGCACAGAGCTTATTGCCTCAAGAAGCAGCAGTCTGCCAAAGTAAGCAGCCTTTCTGGGGCCCCGTTTGCTCAGGTTCAGGAGGTAAGCCTTTGCAGGAGGCAGTACAAGAGCAGGGGAGTTCCGTAGGAGTATGCAGGCTGTGGTGGAAGATCCCTGGAGGGGATCAGGGCTTCCCTAAGTCCCCAGATTCAGAGAAGCTGGGGGAAGGCCCTTTGGATCTGTGTGGAGAGACAGAGGGACAGGGACTGGAAGAGGGTGAGATTCCTCCATTGGACGATCCTGGAGTGTTTTGGGTGTTCCATAGAGAAGCGTTCCCAGTTCTCATTAATTTGGCTGCTCTGAATATGACACACCGGCAGTGGTAGAAGAGCCCTTACAGGACCCTCTGTTACAGAGTTCTAAGGGTTCCTAGATGTGTTTGCCAGTGCACAGAGTGATTTGGAAGATGATTGAGATGGAAGTGCCAAAGGTTGGAGAGAGGAGGGCAGACTATGGCACACCTGTACCCGATCCTAGGGCAGGATAGGGAATTGCTGAAAATGCCTAAGGTAGACAACCTAGTGTCAGCAGTGACAAAGAAAAACCACAGTTCCCATGGAAGGAGTGGTGGCTTTGAAGGACCACAAGTTGGAGTCCCTACTGAAGCAAGCCTTTGACACTAGCGCCATGGCCTTACAGGCCTCAAACTGCGGAGCTTATGTGGCCAAGGCATCCATACGCAGGATCCAAGGATTGGCCTCAGTGGAAGTGGATGCCTCCCAGGAGCAGCTCAAGGTCATGAAGCTGAAATCAACATTGGCTTACTGGGCAGATGCCTTTTATGATCTGGTGCAAGCAGCCTTCCAGAACATGGCTTCCACTATAGTAGCACACAGGATTTTGTGGCTGCATAACTGGTCTGAGGATGTCTCCTCCAAGACAAGGCTCAGCAAGCTACCTTTTAAGGGTAGGCTGCTGTTTGGGGAGGTGTTGGATAAGTTGGTCAAGGACCTCAGAGAAGCCAAGGGACTCGGCTGCCGGAAGATAAGCCCAAAAGACACAAGCAAGGTGGCACGGTGCAAGGTCAGTCTAGGGACTTCAGGAGGTTTCAGGCATCCTGGTTTATGCCCTACCAGCGTGGCCACTTCCCTCAGAGAGGTCAGTCCTTTTGAAACTACCGGTGGAGCCATTCTAGCGGCTCCCGCTAAGAAAACCCAATGATGTCAGAAGGGCCCAGGAGGAGGTGCTCCCTGTGGGGGGTTGCTTACATCAGTTTTATTTTGCCTGGGCCAGTATCACCATGGACCAATGGGTATTAGAGATTGTTCAGGAAGGATATGCACTTGAATTTGCGTGTCCCCTTGGAGACATCTTCATCCAATTGCTTTGTCAAGTACCGTGGAAGGCAGTGCAAGACACCCTTCAATGTCTCCTGGATCTGCAGATGGTAGTGCCAGTGCCACTTGACCAGTGCAGATTCAGCCATTACTCCATCTACTTTGTGGTCCCCAAAATGTAAGGGGACTTCCAGCCCATCTTGGACCTCAAGCACATCAACCAGATCTTGAGAGTACCTCATTTTTGGATGGAGACTTTGCGTTCCATCATAATGGTGGTGAGGCAGGGTGAATTCCTGACGGCTCTGGACCTCACCGAGGCATATCTGAGTATTCCGATTTGGCCAGACCATCAAGTTTTTATGATTTGCAGTTCCCATGGGGCATTACCACTCCACAAACCTTTACCAAGGTGATGGTGATGGCGGCGGAGGCTTTTTGACTCTTGGGGATTCTGGTTCACCCATATCTGGTCAACTGGCTTATCAGGGCCAAGTCCCAAGACAAGAACTAGTCTGCTATAGAAAGAGTGATGCAAGTGTTGCAGAGTCTGTGCTGGGTTATCAACGTTCCCAAGAGTCACCTGCAGCCTGTGCAGCAACTGGTATACCTGGAAGCATTGTTTGACACCCAGGTGGGTCGCATCTACCTGCCACCCAAGAGGATTCAGGAGTTGCAGCAGCGAGTGCGCCAGTTCCTGGGTATGAAGATGCCTTCAGCGTGGTATTACATGCAAGTCTTAGGGTCCATGGCAGCGGCATTGGATCTGGTGTCTTGGGCGAGGACGCACATGAGACTTGTAGTGGGCTCTACTCTCCCAGTGGTCGCCCCAGCACCATCTGCTATCCAGGAAGCTGGTTTGCCCAAGCAAGGTGAAAACGCAGCTCACATGGTTGTTGCAGATGAAACACTGGAGGCAAGGATGCCTCTAGAGCTACCGCAGTGGGTGGTGCTGACGACCAATGCCAGCCTCAAAGGATGAGGCTGGCATTGTGAGTCCCAGGTCACCCAGGGGGTGTGAACCCCGGAGGAGAGCACATGGCCCATCAACCGTCTGGAGATGCGGGCGGTGTTCCTGGCCATCCAGGTATTTCGGCCATGGCTGATGCACTAGGTAGTGTGCATTTGCTTGGACAACACATCAATAGTGGCGTACATCAATCGCCAAGATGACACAGGCAGCGCAATCCTGGCAGAAGAGATTCAGCCACTCCTGCTATGGGCAGCAGTGCACCTCTTAGCACTCTCTGTGGCCCACATGGCAGACAAGGACAACGTTCAGGCGGATTTTCTCAATCGGCACCAGCTGTATTCGGGTGAATGGGAATTGAATGTGGCAGTCTTTCATGAGATCATAGCACATTGGGGCTCATCCATCATGGACCTGATGGCCACCCTAAACAATGCCAAGGCGACCAGGTTCTTCAGTAGATATCAAGAACACATGTCCAAGGGGCTGGATGCCCTGGTTCAAAGGTGCTGTACATGTTCCCTCTCTGGGCACTCATCGGGCAGCTGTAGCAGCAAATAGAGATGCACTAAAGGAAAGTGATTCTTATCACGCTAGATTGGCCTCACAGGACATAGTACTCGGACCTCATGAGGCTGTTGAGAGCCCCTCCATGGCGGCTTCTGAATAGAGTGAACCTTCTGTCACAGGGGCCTATTCTCATGCCCAAGGTGGATCAATTCTCACTTATGGCCTGGCTCTTGAGTGGGTGAGGTTGAGTCTCCAGAGCTACGCTCCCACCATAGTGTCGACTTTATTGAAAGCTCGCCAGCATTCTACATTCTTAACCTATGCCATTATTTGGAGGATTATTCAAGGTTGGTATGCCGGGAAGGACTTGCAAGCCCTTTCAGTTTCCATTTCTGTCATCTTGTTTTTTCTGCAGTCTGGGCTGGAGAAGGGCCTGGCTTTGAATTCCTTGAAAGTACAGGTGGAGGCCCTCTCATGTTACAGGGGGCAAGTGCAGGGAAGCACTTTGTCAATGTATCTGGATATTGCTCATTTCCTTCGAGCAGTAAAGCAAGTCTGACCTCCCTTGTGGGATGTGGTTCCTCCTTGGAATCTGAATTTCATACTCTCAGCCTTGACAGAGGCTTCCTTTGAGCCTTTGTTGAGATCCTCGCTGAAGGATTTTATATTAACAAGTCTTTTTGGTAGCCATCTGCTTCGCTCAACGTATCACGGAGCTTCAAGCACTGTCATGTAGGGAGCCTTTCTTGGTGTTTACCAAGCAGAAGGTTGTGTTGCGACCAGTGCTTTCCTTTTTGCCAAAAGTGGTATCTCTGTTCCAAGACAGGCAGCTACATTTGCTGGACATCTGCAAAGTGCTACAGTACTACTTGAAAACCACGGAGTCATTTCAGAAGACGGACAGATTGTTCATGCTGTTCGGTGGTGTACGGAAGGGTGAGGCGGCTTCCAAGGCTTCAGTTGCCCAGTGGAAAAGAAGACCACTGTGTCAGCTTATGTGGTGAAAGATAAGGTGGTTCCAGTGGGCCTATGTGCGCATTCCACAAGGGCCCAAGCTTTTTCCTGGGCAGAACACAGGATAGTGCCACCGGGGGAGATCTATAGGGTGGTGACTTGGCCGTCCTTGTATTCCTTTACGCACCATTATAGACTGGATGTGCAGGCCCGGCAGGATGCTGGGTTTGGAGCATTGGTGCTTCAGGCTGGACTCACGGATCCCTCCCGCCTGTGAATACTGCTCTGGTACCTCACACACATACTGGACTGGACTGGAGGGACAAGGAGGAAGGAGGAATTAGGTCTTACCTGCTAAATGTCTTTCCTTGAGTCCCTCCAGTCCAGTCCAGTCCAGGATCCTCCCTTCTGGAAAGGTTTGTTTTCACACTTTCTCAGAACTAAGAGGAGGCATGTCAGGCTGGAGTGAAGGAAGTGTCTTGTAAGAATACTACTTTATTGAGGTAAGCTCTTCCGATCCCGAGTAGGCAGAGTGGCAGGTATATCTCTGCCATTGCTGTTTTCCTTCACCTGTACATAGTTCTTATTTTGTTTGACAGGTGGCTAATTTGATTTGTTTCTGAAGGGCAATGCTCTTTGACAGTCTGCTTTGTCATTAGGATACTGATTTCCTGGAGCTGAAGAAGGAGTTCTTATCCGGTGAGGTCAGAAATCGGACATGCTCAGTTCCCAGCTGCTGGAGGGCAGAGAGAATCCACACATACTGGAATGGACTGGAGAGACTCAAGGAAAGACAATTAGCAAGTAAGACCTAATTTCACCATAATGAGAACCCCTAAAAATAAAGAAAAGAAGAAAGAAGTGAGAATAGAAGAGAAATTAAAACTAATGGATAGGTGAACTATAAACCTCAGGGTACTCTCTCCAGTCTGGCATACCTCACATAACTCTAAAGCTAACCAGATATTCCAGACTTTGACTGATCTATTCAATTTCTCAGCCATAATCTTCTCCATCTCGTAATGCATCAATACCGAATTTCACCAAAAGTGGACATTAAGAAACTTGGCATTCTTACAATTCCTAAGAATTACTTGAAGAGCAATTGCCATATAGATATCATATAACAAAACTTCTCCTTTAGTTAAGACCCAGAAGGCCACCACAAAATGTGACATTACACATTTATAGGTCAAGGAAACTGTACAATTGAACATCTCTAATAAGAGATGACCTACTTCTTGCCAGAACTGGTATACCAAAAGGACATTCGAATATCATCTGAGCTAGTGTCCCAAACTGGCTATGACAGTCCCAGTATAAGTTGGAGTCCAAGAGATCAGCTCTATATAACTTGACAGGAGTCCATATGGCACGATGCATTGTGAAAAATAAAGACTGTTGAAGGCTGCCAGCATTCAGTGGACTATACTACTACTAAGCAATCCTCCAAAACGTATGGTAGTCCACATCATCTGGTATCAAAAGAAGTTCCCATTCCCAGGTATGTTGTAAACCTTGTAATTCTGAGTAGGATAAGTTGCGGAGAAAATGATAACAAGCCTACATGACCCAAAGCACAAAATTGTTTTGCAGTTTGTAGAATATTAGCATATTAGTCCTCTGAATGGAAGCTCTAGACATAGCTCACAGACAATGTTTAAGTTGGAATGATCTAAAATAATATATCAATAGAAGACTAAATGTAGGAGCTAGCTCTTCCCAAGGTAACATTTTACCAATATTCAGCATATGTTCAAGTCTCCATATGTCTTTAGACCACCAGCTTGACCATCCAATTGTAAGAACAGAAGATATGCCATACTGGGTCATACCAAGGTCCATCAAGCCCAGCATCCTGTCTCCAACAGTGGCCAATCTAGGCACAAGTACCTAGCAGTTTCTCCAAAAGACACAGGTTCCACAATGCTTGTATTGGGGCAAGCAGTGGATATTCTGGGTCCATTTTAATGATGGTTTATGGACCTTTCCTCCAGGAACTTGTCCAAATCTTTTTTAAACCCAGCTACACCAGCAACTTTTTCTACATCCTCCGGTAGCAAATTCCAAATAGATTACCCCATAGCTTCATTGCATGCCCCCTAGTCTTTCTATATTTTGATGGCGTAAACAATCGATCCACATTTACCCATTCCACTCCATTCATTAATTTATAGACCTCTATCATATCTCCCCTCAGCCATCTCTTTTCAAGGTTGAAGAGCCCTAACCTTTTTAGCCTCTCTTCATAGGGGTATCCTTCCATCCCCTTTACCATTTTGGTGGCTCTTCTCTGTATCTTTTCTAATAATGCTATATCCTTTTTAAGATACGGCGACCAGACTTGCACACAATATTCAAGGTGCGGTCGCACCATGGAACAATACAAAGGCATTATAAAAACCTTTGTTTTATTCTCCATTCCTTTCCTTATGATACCTAGCATTCTATTTGCTCTCTTGGCCACCGCTGCACACTGGGCAGAGGGTTTTAACATATTATCCATATTATCTTTTTCCTGGGTGGTGGTTCCTAATGTGGAACCCTGCATCGTACAACCATAGTTTGGGTTTTTCTTTCCTAGGTGCATAACTTTGCACTTGTCCATATTAAATTTAATCTGCCATTTGGATACCTAGTCTTCCAATTTATCAAGATCCTCTTGCAATTTTCCACAATCCTCATGGGTTTTAAAAACTTTGAATAGTTCTGTGTCATCTTAAAGCATGGATTTTCCCACAAAGTTACAAACATATTGAGTCCAATAACATCATGGTAATAGAGAAAAAGGGCAATAAGAGGGGAGCATATGGAGCCAGAGACCCATAATGGCCAGTGTTATGACTAGCAGAAATCTCGGTATAGCATGGATTGATTATAAGAAAGCTCTCGACAGTGTTCCACAATCTTGGATAATAAATTACCTTGAAATGTATAAGATAAATCATAGTTTGATACAGTACATTAAGATCACCATGACAATGTGGCAAACCACCCTATTTTTGAAGTATGATATGGTCAGTACATCATTCCTAATATCAAGATCCAGCGAGGAATAGTTCAGGGAGATTCACTATCGCCACTTCTGTTTTGTATGGCACTTAATCCAAGAGTACTCACATCAACTCTATGGGATATGGATTTAGCCTGAATCCTAAAGAAGCTAACAACCTAGAGGTAACATCCCATTTACTAGTTGTAGACGACCTAAAGCTCTACAGTTCCAGTGACCAACAATTAGCAGAGCAAATCCATGTAGTGAAAGGTTTTTCTGATGGCATCAGGGTGACTTTTGGCCTAAACAAATATGCTTTGGCAACTTTTTTTTAGAAAAAAATTGAGCAAAACGGAAAACATCTCCCTGATTGAGGGCTGTGACATCAAGAAACCTGAACAGGAAAACATATATTATAATATCTTGGAGAAGAGGAAGGAATGACACTTGAGCAGAAATTACTGAGAGAAAAGATCAATAAAGAATACTATAGAAGGTTAAAATCATTACTGAAAAGTGCCTTAACATCATGGAATAAGATACTGTAGTGGTGTCAGAAGTGTGCTTTCAAATGTACCTTGAAATACTAGGCCTGTGGCCTAGCTGGAATGTCTTTGTCTCTTTTGTTTCACTGTAGCCTGCTTAGTAGTAGAACCATGCAGTAAGAAATGCATAGTTTAGCAGCTTCTCACCTTACATAACACGCCCCAGCTGACCTCTATTGGTGAGCGATCAAGGAGAACTTAATATGTGCCTATCATGAAGTAGCTAGAATGTGATAACAAATTATTAGTTTGCATATAGCTAGAAGTCTATAATGGAACTGAAACCTTGGCCCAGGGGGCTCAGTCTTTGGAAACTATTCCACTGAGTTCTCGCATGCTATTAAAACTGTTTGATTTCACAAAGGCCTCAGGTGTCTTTTCTTGGTCTGGTAATCTACTACATTTCGTGGTTCCCTGACCGAGAAAGAAAGACTATTTTGTCTCGGCGTGATGAGCCATTCATCTAGCGGGCTCCAGGAGTCCAGAGAGGTCTCGAGGCGCCACCGGACTGTTTCCGGACGGGACTTTGCGAGAGTCCTGGAGCCCGTGGGACTGATCAGACTCACTCACGAACCTAGAAGGGGCCCGGAAAACAAACCTGTTCTTTTCACCAGATCCGGTAAGTCTGATTTTGGTAATTCTCTGTATCTGGTATTGTTATCTGTAATTGAAAAGAGCGTGATCAACTCTTGGGACGGGTCCTAGTATGTCAGATGCTGACTGAACCCACTGGTTTCCCTTCTGGTATACTGTAAGATTATTCTGTTGGGTTTTTTGTACGAAAAAAAACAGAACAAAAAAAGACTCCGGAGTCACAGCACAGCTCAGAGACAGACAGAAGTTATTTACAGCACAGCTCAGAGAGAGAGAGACCAGTTATTTCTAGTAAGGAGAGAGAAACAAAAAAAAATAGGAGTAGGATATAAGGCGTGCATCCTTTTCACACAGACAGAACGAGAAAGTTTCAAGGGACGTATCCTTTCTACACAGAAAGAGAAAGTTTTAATCCAGCTCTGCCTGGATTTCTACTTCAGTTGTTTCTGTTATAATTACTCTGCTGATTTCTGTGGGATTCGGGAGGGAGAAAGAGAGAGACGGTGTTTGTTTTACAGTTGCTGGAGTGTGAGAGAGAGACAGTGTTTGTATTGCAGCTGCTGGAGAGTTAGAGAGAGAGAGACAAAGGTTTTGAACAGCATTTTTGAACAGCAAGGGAGGGGGTGTATTTATACTGAGCCTTCTGCAGTGTCTCCTTAAGAACTTTAAGAAGGGTTTCTCTGGTGATTATGTAATTGTAATGACCCTCGGGTCGATTGGAAGTTTTATGTGAACGGGAATGGGCCCCCCCCCCCTCTCCTGTCTTTAACCTGGCCTCCCTGAGAGATCTCTAGATATACCTGATACTAGATGTGCACACAGTCGCTCTGTAAAGTCATATGACCCCAGTACCTGTTAAAGAAATATTGTCAGAAAGAGTGGCAGAGTTTTAAATCTTTGATTATAATCTAGCTAGCAGAGTGCACCTAGAGGAATTCCTGTCCCGTAGTTCACAGAAAAATGCAGCCTAAAGTAAAAATAAAACTACCAGTTTTAGTACAGGAGCCAGAGACAGAAGAATTTCCTCGCCCTATCCTATGTTCCCCCCCCCCTCCCCCTCCCCCGGCAGATGACTCCGGCTAGGTTAGCAGGCTCAGCAGGGACTCTAGCTAGAACGGATTCAACTTCTCCCCCGCCCCTTTCGACAGCTACTACTTTTTCTGATAGTCAGAAGAGCACTGCCAGTGAGGCAAGAATGCCATTTTCAGATACAGACCTGCCCCACACTTCAGAAAGTTCCGAGTCCCAAATCTGAAGGAAGTCAGTCCCAGTTTAGTACCTCTCCTCCCCGCACTACCCTGATTCTATATCATCGAGCTCTCCTTGAAGGCCTTAAAAGGGGGGGGGGCCCAGAAAGCAATGAATGTGGAAAATATCTGAGGTCCTGCAAACACCTGACGAGAGTCCTGGCCAGTTTTATGAAAGACACTGTGAATCTTTCCGTGTTTATACTCCGTTTGACCCTGAAGCACCTGAAAACCAGCGGATGGTGAATAAAGCATTCGTAGGGCAGTTACAGGGGGGACATTCGAAGAAAAAAACATCAGATTGAGGGATTTGCTGGAATGAATATCACCCAGCTGATGTAAGTTGCTATGAAAGTATTTGTGAACAGAGATCAGGAGATGAAGCGTGAGTGTGAACGAAAGATGAAAAAGAAAGCTGATATGTTAGCAGCAGCACTAGTCGAGAAAGGACAAGGAAAGTTAAGGTGGGAACCGAGAAGCCGAGGCTGGGGTAGAGGAACCCGGCGAGGATCATTGGAGCAAGGACTATTGGAACGAGATCAATGGATTGGATTTGGATTTGTTAGGAACTGGGGAACATTCTGGGGAAAGGAGGGGCTCTTCCGAAGGGATGGGTTTCACCTTAACCGGGATGGAAACAGGCTGCAGGCATTAATCTTTAAAAAGGAGATAGAGCAGCTTTTAAACTAGATATTAGGGGAAAGCCGACAGTCACCCAAGAGCGGATGGTTCGGAAGAATGTATCCTTGAAGGATACTACCAAAAGCAGAGAGGTTCCACAAAAGAGTAAAGTAGCCCAAATGCCCTCAAGTATGGAGCAGACAGAGCTTAAAGATCCCAATTTACCCATATCTAATAATAGCCAAATTAACATGAATAAAATACATTCTCTAAAATGCTTGTATGCAAATGCTAGAAGTCTAAAGAATAAGATGGGAGAGTTAGAATATATAGCACTAAATGAAAGGTTAGATATGATTGGAATATCAGAGACATGGTGGAAGGAGGACAACCAGTGGGACACTGTGATACCTGGGTACAAACTATATCATAATGATAGAGCTGATCAAATTGGTGGAGGGGTTGCGCTCTATGTTAGAGAGGGCATTGACTCAGAAAGGATTAAAGTTTTGCAGGAAACAAAATCTGCTGTAGAATCTATATGGATTGAAATTCCATATAAAAAGGGGAAGGCGATGGCAGTGGGGGTGTACTATCGAGCACCTGGCCAGAATGACCAAATGGATGATGAAATGCTCAAAGAAATCAAGGAAGCTAACAAAAGTTACAGCGCAGTAATAATAATGGGTGATTTCAATTACCCTGGTATCGACTGGGTCAGTGTCACGTCAGGACATGCTAGGGAGATAAAGTTCCTAGATGAAATAAATGACTGCTTTTTGGAGCAGCTGGTTCATGAACCGACCAGAGGGGAAGCCATATTAGACCTAGTCCTTAGTGGAACACCAGATCTAGTGCAAGAGATAAGGGTGTTGGGGCCACTTGGCAATAGTGATCATAGCATGATCGCCTTTGATTTAATTAGTGGAGGAGGGATAGTAAGGAAATCCACAGTACTACCTTTTAACTTTCGAAAGGGAGACTATGATAAAATGAGGAAAACAGTTACGAAAAAACTAAAAGGAGCAGTTGCGAAGGTTAAAGACGTACATCAAGCTTGGGTGTTGTTGAAAAATACTATCTTGGAAGCCCAGACCAGCTGTATTCCACGCTTTAAGAAAAGTGGAAGGAAGTCCAAAAAACTGCCAGCATGGTTTAAAGGTGAGGTCAGAGAGGCAGTTGTTGCCAAAAAAGCATCTTTCAGGAATGGAAAAAAGAGCCAAACGACGAAACCTGGAAACAGCACAAGTACTGGCAAGTCAAATGCAAGGCGGCAAAGAGAGAATTTGAGAAGAAGCTTGCTGCGGAAGCAAACCCGCGAAATAAAGACCTTTTCAAGTACATTCATAGCAAAAAACCTGTGAGAGAGTCAGTTGGTCCATTAGATGATAAAGGGGTTAAAGGAGCACTAAGAGGCGACAAGGCGATAGCGGAGAGACTGAATGAATTCTTTGCTTCGGTCTTTACTGAGGAAGATGTAGGGATGTTACCCATGACTGAAGTGGTATTTAAAGGTGCGGAAGAATTGAAGGAAATATCGATACATTGGGAAGATGTCTTACAACTATTAGATAAACTGAAGAGTAGCAAATCACCTGGGCCGGATGGTATACATCCAAGGGTGTTGAAAGAACTGAAATATGAGATTGCAGAACTGCTATCAGTAATCTGTGAACTATCATTAAAATCATCTCTAATACCTGAAGATTGGAGGATCGCCAATGTAACACCAATTTTTAAAAAGGGTTCCAGGGGTGATCCGGGAAACTACAGTACTGGGAAAAATGGTAGAAACCATCATAAAGAATAAAATTACTCAGCATGTAGATAATCACGACCTAATGGGAGACAGCCAACATGGCTTTAGACAAGGAAGATCTTGTCTTACTAATCTGTTATGTTTTTTTGAAGGAGTGAATAAACAGGTGGATAAAGGTGAGTCGGTTGATATTGTGTATCTGGACTTTCAGAAAGCCTTTGACAAGGTCCCTCATCAGAGACTTTTGGCAAAACTAAAGAGTCATGGGATAGGAGGCAGTGTACTATTGTGGATCAGGAACTGGTTAAAAGATAGAAAGCAGAGGGTAGGGCTAAATGGCCAATTTTCCCAATGGAGAAAGGTGAATAGTGGTGTACCCCAGGGATCTGTGCTGGGTCCGCTGCTTTTTGACATATTAATAAATGACCTGGAAAGTGGAATAACGAGTGAGGTTATCAAATTTGCAGATGACACAAAACTATTTAAAGTTGTTAAAACCCAAGAGGATTGTGAAAAATTGCAAGAGGATCTTGATAAATTGGAAGACTGGGCATCAAAATGGCAGATGAAATTTAATGTGGACAAGTGCAAGGTTATGCACCTAGGGAAGAACAAAATAATGGAAAATAAAACAAAGGATATTATAATGCCTCTATATCGTTCCATGGTGAGACCGCACCTTGAATATTGTGTGCAATTCTGGTCGCCGTATCTTAAAAAGGATATAGCGATTTTAGAAAAGGTACAGAGAAGAGCCACCAAAATGGTAAAGGGGATGGAAGGATACTCCTATGAAGAAAGGCTAAAAAGGTTAGGGCTCTTTAACCTGGAAAAGAGACGGCTGAGGGGAGATATGATAGAAGTCTATAAATTAATGAATGGAGTGGAACGGGTAAACGTAGATCGATTGTTTACCTTATCAGAATATAGAAAGACTAGGGGACATGCAATGAAGCTACAGGGTAAACTATTTAAGACTAATAAAAGAAAATATTTTTTCACTCAACGTGTAATCAAACTCTGGAATTTGTTACCGGAGGATCTAGTAAAGGCTGTTAGTGTAGCTGGGTTTAAAAAAGGTTTGGACAAGTTCCTGGAGGAAAGGTCCATAAACCATTATTAAGAAGTGACTGAAGATATCAATGCTTGACCCAGTACAAGCATTGTGGAACTTGTGTCTCTTGGGGAAACTGCTAGGTACATGTGACCTAGATTGGCCACTGTTGGAAACAGAATACTGGGCTTGATGGACCTTGGTCTGACCCAGTATGGCATATCTTATGTTCTTATAATGTGCTTATTGCAGAGAAATGGGCCACTGAAAAAAAAAAGAAGAAAAAAATGAATGTCCCAATTGTGTCAGGCAATATTCCCTGCCCCGAAGAGATGTTGAGGGCATTCATAAACATCTCCAGCGATTACTTAAGTTTGGACTCCTGAAAACCATGCCAATCAACCTGGAATACCCCTTTGCTGCCAGTTCAAAAACCAGGTACTAATGATTACCGATCTGTGCAGGACCTGCGGAAGGTCAATGAAGCTGTGTTGTTACCATTCATCCTGTTGAGTCAAACCCTTACCATTTACTGAGTTTGATTCCTGCACAAGCTACCTGTTTTACTGTTTTGGACGACCTTTTCTGTTTGAGATTGGCCACTCCTTGCCAGCCACTCTTTACGTTTGAATGGGAAGACCCTATTACTGGCAGTAAGAGACAATTGACATGGACCCAGTTACCCCAAGGATTCAAGAACTCCTCCACGCTGTTTGGGGATGCACTTAGTCAAGATTTGCGTCAGATCCAGTCATGTCCTCTTCAACGTGTACTGCTACAATATGTGGACGATCTACTCATCGCTGCTGTTTCCCCAAAAGAATGTATTGCCGCCACTTCAGAACTTCTGCACTTGCTTTGGGTGTCTGGCTGTCGGGTGTCTCAAAGTAAAGCCCAGTTGTGCCAGACTGAAGTCAAGTACTGCCCGACGTGGAAAAACCATTCCATCTGTACATCCATGAAGAAAGGGGGTGGCCTTCTTGTCTCTGCGCAGCAGCAGCAACAGCTCTCCTGGCAACAGAGGCTGATAAATTGTCCCTTGGGCAAGAACTGTATGTTAAAAGTGCCGCATGCAATGCTGACACTGATGGAGTACAAAGACAATTATTGGTTTACCAATGAGCGGATGACAAAGTACCAAAGCATGCTGTGTGCGAATCCTCGGGTCCACATGAAGATAGTGAAAAACACTCAATTCTGCCACTCTACTCCCTGTAGCACCTGGGCTACCCGAACATTATTGTATCCAGGTTATGGATGAAGTGTATTCTGGCCACCAAGATCTGAAAAAATGTACTACTGACCTTTCCTGATGTTCAGTATTTTACCGGTGGCAGCAGTTTTGTGGAAGATGGACAGCGGAAGGCCAGATATGCTGTGGTCACTCCTGAGGTTGTTGTGGAGGCTGAACCCTTACCCCTGGGGACTTCTGCCCAGAAAGATGAACTCATTGCCCTTACTCGAGCCCTCCAGTTAGCTGCAGGTCTGAAAGTAAACTATGGGGCCCTGTATAAAGAACGAGGTTTGGTTACTTCAGGGGGGAAAGCTATTAAGTATGCCCCAGACATCATGGCTCTAGTAGATGTTGTCTGGGAACCCAGGAAGATGGCAGTCATGCACTGCCGGGGTCATCAGTCTGGGGATAGCCTGACTGCCTTAGGAAATCGGAAGGCAGACAAAGTAGCAAAGGAAACAGCCCTCCGCCTGATAAGGCCCAATCCAGCATTGGCTATAACAGCCCCACTATTCCCGGTGCCAGTGAATAATTGGGATCCCCGCTACCAATCGGACGAGCTAGACTATTTCTGTACCCAGGAGGGAGAACACTGACTGAACAGGGATGGATCCAGCTGCCACCCCTCCAGAAAACATATCTATTCTCTGAGCATTTTGAAATCTCCTACCCCCCAAGACCAACCCCACAGCAACCACAGACACACTCCCACAAAACTCCTGAAATCACAATTAACTAACCCAGACAGACCTCCACCACACACACACCTGACTTACGGTGAAAAGGAAATAAATTCCAATAACCACACATGCCCAATGTCTACTATACCCTGTAACACATTGTTTATAGCCTTTTGTAAATAGCCAATGTAAATAGTTTTGACAGTTGTATGCATTATTACTTGTACAAAGTTAGAATTACTGTTCAATGTAAATGTATACAGAAGTATACAAAATAGTTAACTGTTCCATGTAAACCACCCTTGATCTCTGGAAGGGGCGGTATAGAAGAAAATAGATAAATAAAATAAATAAATAAAACTGAACCTAGCCGTATTGTTATCCCTGACACCTTAGCCCCGCATTTTGTCCGGGTGTTCCACCAAGTTACTCACATGGGAAAAAACGCAATGGAGCAGGCCCTTCATCCCTGGTTTTATATTTCAATGTTAGGACCCCTAGCCGCATCAATTTCACGCCAATGCTTGACCTATGCCTGAAATAATCCCCGACAAGGGAAATTACCACCCCCTGGTCTCCTAGCTGTAGGGACTGCTCCCATGGAAAGTTTTCAGGTAGATTTTACCAAGATGCCCAAGGCTGGGGGTCATAAGTACCTTCTGGTGTTAGTCTGTACCTATTCAGGATGGGTTGAAGCTTTACCCACCAGAACCGAGAAGGTTTGTGAGGTCGCCCGAGCCCTCAGTCATACCCTGATTTGGACTCCCGTCAGTAATAGGATCAGACAATGGCCCAGTTTTTGTCTCTCAGGTCACCAGACACCTAGCCCAAGCTCTACAGATAGATTGGAAATTACACACTGCCTACTGCCCTCAGAGTTCAAAATTTCCAAACTCTGTCAGGAGACCCGTCTCCGCTGACCGTCTGTTCTTCCCATGGCCCTGTTGTACATACAGTCCTCTCCTCGCCAGGGTTTGAATCTGTCCCCCTTCGAAAAATCCTGTATGGACGACCCCCTCCCTTGATTAAGGGGGTGCTAGTAGACATGGATCAGATTGGATCTCTGCTGACCCACCAAGAACTGGTGGCATTGGGTTCTGTATTGCGAAAAATGTTCACTCCTGGGTTCAAGAACGACTACCAGTAACCCTTGTTGAAGCCATTCACCCCCACAAACCAGGTTCTGCTGTCTGGATTAAGGAGTGGAACCCTGACCCTTTGACACCCCGCTGGTGGGGGCCATTTACAGTCATACTGTCCACCCCCACAGCTGTGGAGGTTGCCGAAACTTGTGCCATGGATTTGCCATACTTGAGTCAAGCCAGCAACCCATCTGACTGACAGCACCTGGACTGCCAGAACGGATCCTGACAACCAACTGAAGCTCATCCTGTCCAGAATGACTCAGCCTGCACGTCAATCAGTGCAATGCCCTACCCCCGTCACCACCGGAAGCTGACGGGTCTATGTACGGCTGAAGACTGAGGATCGACAACTGGGAACAAGGAACCCAAGGACCTGTTGTTTATAGACTGTATTTAAACCAACTGCAGTATTATGTATACTGAGTTTGCGGTAATTGTATTTCTGATGGTAACCATGAGTTCTGTTGTAACTGATCCACTCCCCTGCATCCCCTGTTTGAAAGTAACTAAGACTGACCACAAAATCATTCAGACCCTGGTATATCATACTTATTATTCCTGTTCCAGTACCATGAGATAATTTACAAGAATCAGTGTATATCAATAGTGTACATTCTTGGAGCTGAAAGAGGGCTAGGTCTCATACAGACTGATTATACCTACAGAGCTACTATCATAGGCCTCCAGGCCCACTTAATAGCATCATCGGATCCAAATACACAAAAAGCATTGTAATATGAAAGAAAACACCTAGAATCTGTGTCCATCCTCAAACCTGTACGACTAGAGGGAATGAGTGAGAATTCACAAGCACACACAGTGAAGGAAGCAACAGAATTTGAAAAACAAGAGAAAAAAACTCTTCAAAGAATTAGATCAGCAAACGAGGAAGAACAAATGCACAAATACAGTGGGAAACAAAGTGTTGCTCCAGGAACCCTTTGTTGATCACAAACGAACCCATGAATAGTTAAGGAGAGGTGAACTGAAGCCGAAGGATGAGAGATTGATATTTGCAGCCCAGGACAGTGGATTACGGACAAGATTGTTTACAGTGGGCATCGGAAAACTGACAACACAGACTATGTTGATTCTGTAAGAAAGACCTGGAAACAGTGACTCACCTCATAGCTGGCTGTGAAGTTCTGATGGTGGAAAATTTCTATACTGAAATACACAACAATTCTGGGGAAGCCTCCCTGCGCCAGGGAATGTCGGCGCGAAGGGAGCTTCCCGATAGGTCCACAGCCTGGCCAATCGCAACACGGAGGGTGGGGCTTACTTGCACGCTGCGGGCGCCATCTTCACTGGCTTGTGCTTGCCTTGTGGAGGACTCCGGGGGGTCCATCAGTTGAGCCCGGGAGGCAGCGAGGAGACCATTTGGAGCTCCGGCTGGGAAGCAGGCTGGAGTGCAGGCTGGGAGGTAGGCAGCTGGCCAGGGAAGCAGGCCGCAAGCAGCGCATCCCGGGCCGGGGACCCCGAAGCACGTTGCTATTGCAGAGGGGCTGGAGAGGAGCCACAAACAGTGACGGGAGCCTCAGAAGCAGCCAGATAGTCCCAGAGAGCGTGGCCTCTATGCTTACATGCTCTGGGAGACATGCGGGAACATTTGGAACAGTCCTGTACCTGATGATCCGGCCCCAAGCATCTGATGCAGTAGTCATGGCTGTCGGTAGTGTTCATCTTCCTGCCACAGCGTGGGCACTTCTTGAACCCTGGTTTTGGCATTTTTAAGGTAAGAATCAGCGATTCTAAGGGTTTTGACGAAGAAATGGAGAAAATCCATCTTGATGGCAAGGTGGAAGAAATTAGAGTGGCTGGGCTAGGGACGGGCCAGGGAGGTGGGACCTCCTACCCATGCTCAGAAATCTGAGCTCTGGAGAGCACTTCCGTACATGGCGCCACCCGGAGGACGTCACCTGGTGTGGCTGACGCTTCCTGCTTGTCCATGGAGAAAATAGAGGTGTCGGTTCCAAGTGATTATTCTGTGAATCACGTGGAGAGGCAGAAGATCTTGAATTACTAAGAAATGCAGTCAGAGACCAAGAAAATGTGGCAGAAAGATACAGAAATAGTTTCCATTGTACTGGGAGCCACAGGCTTGATAAAGAAGAATTTCTAAGCACATCTACCCATACATGTTACATCTTACGAACTCCAAAAGGAAGCTCTCTTTAGCAGGGAGCAAGTACTGCACCGAGCATTAGCGGTAAATTTGAGAGACTGAGATCATACTCCACATACCCTAGCTTAGAAGTGAGGTTCATGACTGTCATAGTAAGTGCAAAACTAACCCATTTGGAGAAACTGCCCCAGGACAAAAATACTATGGTATCCAGGGATTAGTCAACTGACTATCTAGATATAGTAGAGCCATGTTGGTACTGGATAATGTGGGTATTAAAAATATGCATGAGCAGACGATAACCCCATTATTAAAGTTATGAGAAAAGGTGCAGCCAAATGTCTTTCCATTTGTAGCCATCGTGAATCTGGTATATCTGATGTGACTCTTAGCAGTCAAAATAAACCAAAGCGTAATAAATAAATCTTCTGGTACAAAGAAAAATCAGGGAAACCTATACCACCTTGCTCTTTAGGAGTTCTCAATTGTTTAAGAGAAATCCTGGGTGGCTTACCTTTCCACAGATATTGAGAAAGGATTTTATCCAGTTTACGAAAAATACTAGATTGGCATAAAGCCAGAAGAAGTGATAAAATGTAATTTACTTGTGGTACAATCATCATTTTAATGGCTTCAGCACGTCCCCACCAGAATTACTTTGCCTAACACTTCGCGTAACCTTCCAGCCAGGATTTTAGCATATAACTTACAGTCAACATTTAATAATAATATGGGGCGATAATTCTTAGTTTTACTATTATCCCAACCTGGTTTAGCAATAACTGTGATGATAGCTTCTCCAAATCTCACATCAGTTGCACCACTCAAATAAGTCCAGTAGAAAGGGGCCAAGCTTTGATTGAAATTGACAATAAAATCCCACTGGATAGCCATCAGGTCCAGGGATCTTTCTTACAGACATCGATTTCAACGCCAATTCCAATTTAGAATAGGAGATAGGCTTAGCCAGGAAAGCCCTATCCTCTTCAGAGAGTTGTGGATGTGGAAGGCAAGATAAAAAGTCCTCATACTGATAGTCTGTAGGTAAACATTCTGATGTATAGAGGTTTTGGTAAAAATCTTTGAAGTTATTGGCAATATGAGAATCTGGGTCTCTAAGTACTACTATAGACGTTTTAACTATATCCATTTGCAGTTTTGGAGCTAAAAGCTTACCAGATTTATCACCACTTATAAAATATGAAGTTTTGGTCATAAAAAGTTCATGCGCTGCTATCCGACTAGAGGCCTTTTGATAATCTAGTTTAATTTTTGTAGTTGCTTGAATGTCAACCTAGTGGAGGTAATTAAGTAAGTTTGTTCACATTGATGGATTTCATTTTCTAAAGAATACAATAGCAAATGTCTTTCCTTCTTCACTTTGGCCTGATAAGCAATAATGATGCCATGCAAGTATGCTTGCAAGTCTGTAAACTGTAGACAAAGGCATAGGGGATCATTATGAGGCACGAACAGGGGGGATGGATGTCAGCCCAGACGTACAAAGGAGATGTACGTCGGGATCGGAATCGAGCCCATACCATCTGGGAAATTATTTTGGAAAAATTCCTTAACAGATTCTTTAATTTTGGTCATAAATTGTGGCTCTTCTACTAATGAAGATTAAACCATCACCCTGCCAATCCAGACTTACCAGGCCAAAGAGACAAATAACATGAAAGTGATGAATGGTCAGCAACAGATCTAAAAAAGATGGAAACATCCAGCACTTCAGATATCAATGTCTTAGAAATCAAAAGTCTAAACCCCACATGCCCCACATGATCAGAATCGCAACGCCCTAGCATAAAAGGCAAAACAGGGTCAGTATTCTTTGAGCAATAAATAAAGTCTTCTAGAGACCTTTACAAAGAGGTCTTCTACCTAGGGGGCAAGAGACCTGTGAAACTTTTAAAATAGGTGTTAAAGCCAGGTGGCAGGTCAAAAGGCCATTTTGAAAGACTCCTTCTATCCAAGCAAGGACAGTTAATCACCCAGGAAGTTGGTCACAGCTTACCTCAGAAGCACAGGCATAAATAGTTCAACCAGAGTTCTGTGAGATAAGCCACAGGAAAGGTAAGCAAGTACTAGAGGAAGTGGTGTTTTCCCAGTTCTGTTTTAATGTTTTTGTATCGGGGGTGTTTTATCAGTTTTTATTGGTTAAAACCTAAAATAAGAAGCCCTAATTAAAATAATTACAACAATAATTATTTATGCATTTATTTAAATTTATAAAAAGCACAATCGAAAAAAACACCCAGTGCAATGTACAATATAAAAACAGAGATAACACAAAAAAACATCTATCAGTCAAAAGCCCACAACCTCCTTCTAAACCCTACAACTTACCCCCTCCAAACCACACAATCATCCAAACAATCCAACTGTCAAACATATCCTTCCCTCCCCTCCCCTCCTGCTCCATATACCCTCCTAAACAAGAAAGTTTTCAAAGCTTACGAAACTTCTGAAGATCATCAAACATAATTTCCTAGAAGGGCGTTCCACTAAATAGGGGCCTTCACTGAAAAAGAAAGGTTACGATGCAGCATCCACTTCATAAAAATCTCTCTACTTGGGAACGCAGAGACCAATTAGGAACATATCGAACAACTTAGAATATATCAGTTAAATACATCTTTTTTTTTAAAAACATCCTCATTTCTATCAATTTTCTTTGCCTTTCTCCTCCCTTCTGAGGGATTTGGCAGTACAGGGCTTATTTTAAGTGCTGAATACATAACATCTATGCCCATTTGACTTTTACTGTACTTATTTCAGTAAAGTTTATATTTAACATTATTATTTTTATTACAGTTCTGTTCAACATTATTGGCACCCTTGCAGTTCAACCTCTTAATATCCAATATCTCCTAAAAAATATGACTAGTAAAATGGCTTTGGACCTAATATGCAAGGCCAGTCCATCCATTAGGTGAGCTAGGCAGCTGCCTAGGGCAGCTAGCTCGGGCGGATGGTGGCAGCAGCAGATATAGGCAGACACCCCCCCCCCCCCCAGCTGCCGATTCTGTTTGGGGGAGAGATCAGCAGCAGTAGTATTTCCAAAAGCGGTGGCAAAAAGCTGGGGGGGGGGTGACAGCAGCGGGGAGGGGTGGCAAGGCCAGGGTTTCTGCCTAGGGCAGCAGAAACCCTTGGGCCGGTCCTGTATATATGCACACATATTCGATACAAAATAATCAAATAAAACAAGACCAATTAGAAAAGGAAATAGTATAAAAATTGGCATATTGCCAGGACATGATTATTCAACCCTCCGCTTGATTTCTAAAATGTATTAACTCCACAGGAACCCTATACCCCACCCAAATTTTTTTTAAAAACTGATTTTCAAATTTTTCTGTTTTGTTTTTTGTCGGATCACTCACCATGAGAAGGAATCCTTCCTCTCTTGAAGTGAGCCCTCTATTTTAATCATTTAAGAAAAGGACCTAAAAAGATCCTGTATATCACAGAATCGACAACACTACCAGCTGTCATTCAATACAAATTTGTTCAAAATTGGCAAATGCCTTACTCTTCTTGCCTACACTTATCTGATACACCCAGCCGCAGACAAACAGGACCGTCCTTGTGTAGCACCTCCCATACTATCCACTCTCCAACGGTAATGAGGCAGTTCAATCCAAGTTCCCATTCACTATGCAGGTTATTTGCTCGTGGATAATCCCAGAAGTAGTGAAAACTCCTTCACAAGTCCGTTCTGTAACTGTTCAAACCAGCTGGGTGATCTTCAAACTCCCTAGTGAGATTCACGCTACACCAATCAGTGTTTCAAGCCATGCAGCTCTCCAGCTCTTCCTCGGGCGAATGAACCTCACCCCTTGGTTCCGGTTAAATAAGGAAGTGAAAATGACGTCGGGAATAAATTATCTCCCCAATACACCTGATACACCATTGTTTTCAGAAGCCTTTAATGATTGCTTACAAATGGTCACGATCCATAGGAGATTGAGTGTTGCGTACTGGCGAACAACCAAGTTTGGGGTCTCCAAGCCAACAGAGCGGCCATTTCGCCTGTGGACATTGCGATTTTTGTGACACTACTATATCAGGAGATACATGGGAGGATCCAAGTACGGGACATCATTATTTGTCAAAATCTGCCTCTGATTGTCAGACCTCTTTTGTTGTATACTTGCTGCTCTGTCCGTGTATTCTGAAATATGTAGGCAGAACGATTTGCCCAATTCGGAAACGCCTGTTAGAGCACCGATCACGAATTAATTCATACCTAGAATCAGCGCCCCTGGTTCTGCATTGCCAACTCTTGGGTCATCAGTTTGGTGATTTAGGAAAATGATTTTTATTATTTCCAACTGAACACCAGTAACCACATCACAACTGCACACCATGCCTACAACATGATACACAACTACAGCAGGTACAGAAAATACAAAATACATCTCAAACTTATTACTCATTAATCATTAAGCGTCCCCACCCCTCTCCCCACCATGCAGCTCCCCCCAGATCGCACCCACCCACAAACACCATCAGCTCGGGTAGAAGCTAACACCTCAACTCAATTCAATGTAACCCCAAAGCATGATAGACCCAACTATACGAAGAGACGAAAACCCCACATATCCCCGTATATACATATACCTTTACATATAAAAGTATAGCGAAACATGGATACCCGTACCAGCCCCCCAAAACTCCTACCACCCTCTGAACTCTCCACCTAAAACCTAAATAACCAGTACAGTAGTGCTAAAACTACGCCCCTCCTCACCTCCCCCCCAACCAAAGCCCCCCTTCCCCCCTCCCCCCTGCCTCCCTCCCCCCTCTCCCGTAGCTCGATAGCCCTAACAGCTTCCACCCTTAGGTAGATGTACAAGCACTCAGATGTGTGCATGGAAGTGCAAAATCCCAAGATACCTCCCATAAACGAGAATAGTCTTTCACCACACAAGAAATCATTCAACCCCCTCCCAAATGACTTCCACTTCTTCCACCTTCCGCCCTCCAAAAAGAGTAGCCGTCACCCGCTCCATACCCTGTAGCTCCACCATACCCTGAACCCACCGACTAACCGACGGGGGTCTGACTTCCATCCAAGTCCTTAAAATACATAGCTTTGCTACTAAGAAACCCCGCTCATACAAGGCCCTACAACCATTATCCACCGGGGCAACCCCAAAAAGACACCACTCTACCGAGGGCCGACCCCCCCCCCCCGTACCCTCCAACCCCCCAGCTTAGCAATCATTGCATCCCAAAAACTACAGATTTTGCTACATTGCCAAAAGCGATGCAACAACGTCCCTCTCTCCAGCAAACATAACCCACAACATCCGTCGAAGCCAATTCCATCTTAGCTGCCTGTACGTTGGAGACATAAGCTCTCCATAAAAATCTATACTGGAGCTCCTGCAGCCATATAGACTCCGAACTCCGTTTAATCTGAGAGAACGCCTTCCGAAGTAGCTCCACTGTTATCTGTGGCAGACCATCGCGGGCCCATCTTTGGCTTAACCCCTCAAGTCTTCCCAACTCCCCCTCTGGCCAGAGCTTTTGCCTAATTCCCCTCAGTGACATATTCTCCCCTAACGAGTCCAGAACCTCTCAAAGACCCCCCCTCCCCAACTGCAAGCCCCTTCCCCTCTGCAGCCCACAAACATAATGACGGGACTGCAGATAAAAATAAAAGGTTCGCTGGTCTAAATTATATCTCCGAGTTAAGGACTGAAAAGAATCCAATTCCCCAACACCTACCATCCACAATTGCCCTAGATAAACTAACCCTGCTCTCGCCCACGCCTTTCCAACAAACCCTTGTCTGCCTGGTTCAAACTCCGGATTCCCCCCCAAAGGCAGACAATCCGTACACTTCCAACTCACACCCCGCACTTGACATAACACCCTCCATGCCTGCCTAAGTGCTGCCAAATACACGGACTGACCCCCAGCTCTGGACAAGCCCCGCCTATCAACATGTAACATAAACACCCTGTGAAATGGCTCCGCCATCAAATCGAACAATTCCAACGGGAGGAAATTTCCCCAGCCGTGACCAAATCAACGAGAGGCCGGAGCAGGCAAATCAAATTATACTGCCGCAGTGAAGGCAAATCAAGACCTCCTTCCCCTCCAGGCTTCATAAGAGCCGCTAGCGCTATCCGAGACCGCCGACCTCTCCAAAGAAATTTGGCTATTTGCCTCTGTAAAAGCTCCACATCCCGACGTACCAACCAAATAGGAAGGTGACATAATAGATACAACCACCTCAGCCATTCCACCATTTTTACAAGGGCCACTCTTCCCATAAGTGTCAATGGGAGGTCCCTCCACTTCAAAAGCCGTGCAGTTGTTTTATCAATCATTGGTCTCACATTCACCTCATACAAATTCTCTATACGGTCTGGAATACAAACACCCAGATAACGAATCTGACCACTCGCCCAAATTAACGGGAAAGTCCCTAACCTGTGGCTCCGCGCCCTCCCCCCCACATCCAAGGCTAAAGATTTGTCTGGGTTAATACGCAAACCCGAAAACGACCCAAACTCCTCCATGAGTCGCAAAGCTCGCACTAATGATCTCTGAGGGTCACAGAGACACAACATGTCATCCGCAAAGGCGCTTAGCTTGACACCCCCGCCCCTCCAGTCAATCCCCCGCACTTGCGGGTCGTTAAGAATAGTCAACAATAAAGGTTCTAGTTGTAAAACAAAGAGTAGGGGGGACAGCGGGCAACCCTGCCGCGTTCCCCGCTGCAACACAAAGGGCTGAGAATACCGCCCGCCACTGCAGACACATGCCATCGGATTCGTATATAAGGCTTTAACCCAGTCAAAGAAAGCTCCCTCAAACCCAAAACGCACTAGGACCTCAAACATATAGGGCCACGAGACCCGATCAAAAGCCTTTTCCGCATCCAGACTTACCAGTACCAACGGAGCCCCGAGGTCGACACAGTGCTCCATACCCAGTAAACCTCTAGTGATGTTTGCGAAAGCGTCACGACCCTTGACAAACCCCGACTGATGAGAACCTACCAACCGAGGCAAAATGTACTGCAACCTATTTGCCATCACGGATGCAATAATCTTCATATCATAGATATAGGCTGGTATGAATTAGGATTCTCCGGGTCCCGTACCTCCTTCGGTATCACTGTTATCGCCGCAGTCCGCATATCCCTCGGAAAGGATCCCCTTTCCCGCCCCTCCTCATATAAAGCCATCAGTGTTGGGGTAATCTGATCTAGTAGAATCTTGTAAAACTCCACTCCATACCCATCAGGCCCAGGCGCCTTATGGGGCTTCCCTTGAAGCACAACTCTCCGTATTTCCGCCGCCATGATGCTCATATTTAACTGCTGCTTATCCTCATCTGTAAGCTGAGGTAAGTGGACCTTCTCAAGGAATTCCCATTCCAAAACTCTGTTCTCCTGCTCTGGGGTATACAGGTCTCGATAAAATTGCCCAAATATTCGCAAAATATCCTCAACACCTCTGTGTCTCACTCCATCTTTATCATGTAGGGCAGTGACAACCTTAGCTCCCCCCTTCCCTTTTACTAACTGGGCCAACAATTTACCTGCCCTATTCCCATATCTAAATAACTGGTGACGATAGTACTGGTCCGAGTAGACCGCTCTTTCCTGTAAGGCATCATTTGAGGCCCGCTGCCGTTCTATATATACCCCCAGCCTACCCGCATCTGCTATGGCCGCTCTCTTAGCCTCCCGGAGGGCACACGCCAACTCCAAGATTCTCGCGTTAACTCTTTTCCTGTCCCTCGCCACATACGCTACAAGGTGACCGCGAAGGACCGCCTTCCCCGCCTCCCAAAAGGTGGTCGCCGAGATCTCCGGAGATTCATTCATAAGCTGATAATCCCTCCACTGCTGAGCAAGGAACTCTTGGAAGGAATCCCTCTGCCATAAATGCCTGGGAAAGGACCATCTGCTCCCCGGGGAGTAACCCCCTCTGAGATCCAAAAAGACCTTCACATGATCAGAAATGACTATCGGCTCGATCTCGGCTCGCACCACTTTACCAAATAAATCCCTAGAAATCAGTATATAGTCTATTCGGGACCATGTTTGATTGGCCCTTGACAAATGGGTATAGTACCGTTCCTCTTGATGTAAAATCCTCCAAACATCCAACAAGTCTTCCCACCTGCATAGAAAATCCACCCCTTTATTATCCCACCCCCGGCCTTGCCCTGCTCTCCCTCTCAGCGACTTATCCAGGAGAGGATCATGCAGACAATTAAAGTCCCCCACAATTATCAGTGGTACCTTAGGTGCACCCATAATATTCTGCAATAAGACCTTGAAAAACTTATGCTCATAAATATTAGGGGCATAAATGTTCCCAAGAAACATCTCTTCACCATTCACTCTAACATGCAGGAATATAAACCGTCCCTGAGGGTCCTGTTCCTCGGCAAGCACCTCAAGAGCAACTCCCTTCTTAACTAACACCGCTACCCCCCTCTTCCGCACCCCAGAGGAAGCAAAAAAGACCCTCCCCACCCAGTCTTTACACAATTTCCCATGCTCTGTGGGGGTCAAGTGGGTTTCCTGCAATAAGGCTAGTTGCACCTTTGCTTTTTTTAAGGCCTGGAGAATTTTTGTTCGCTTTACAGGTGTCCCTATGCCCCCCCCCCCCCACATTCCATGTAAGAACTCTTAAATCATGGGCCATACAAAACCGTTGTGGGGCTATTCACACACTCTCCCCGTAACTGTATGTTCGGAGCCACCCAGCCTCAGCCCCGAACATAAAGGTCCCCCTCCCACCATATGACTATTCTCCACTCTATGAAAGCAAAACTGGTAACCACACAACACCACCACTCTCAAACACCATGCACACACCGTCCCTCCCTCGCCCCCCTTCCCCTCACTTCCCCCCCTCTCTTCCCCCAAGCCCACCCCCAATAACCAACCCCGCTCTCCCCCCCATCAGAACAGCCTCTAACCACCCTCAGCTCCTTCGCTGAGCGGCGATCCCCAGAGTGACGCAGCAGGGCTGCCCCAAGGGCCCAACAACCCCAACAGTGCAAAATCCAACTAAAAACAAAACACACTGCATCTAGATAAAGGAAATGCTACTGTTCAAACAGTCTTTCCCACTTCTCGCTCCCCAGGTGCAGTTAGCAAATCCAGGTTCATTTAGCAAGGTCCAAGTTCTTTTAGCAAAATCCAGCGGTCAGCATCTGCTCTCAGAGCCGGTAGATTCACAAACTGCCATCTTCGGCGCATCCCTCTCCACCTCATCCGACTTCACCCCTCAGCCTCTCCGCCACTCTCCTTTGGCATATCGTCCAAAAATTGCTGTGCCTCCCTCGACGTCTGAAAAACAAAGGACTTGCCCTGGTGCCAGATTCGCAAAGTCGCGGGAAAGGCAAGCATGAAACGGATTTGCCGCTTGAACAGTGCTGCACAAACAACCGAGAATGCTTTCCGTTGTTCAGTAACCAACACTGAATAATCTTGAAATAACAATATTCTCTGATTGTCCAGCTTTAATTGCCCCTTTGCACAATAGGCCCGCAAAGGTTGGTCTTTGTGCTGAAAGTTCAGAATCCGCATGATCACTACTCGTGGCCGCTGTTGCTCTTCCCACCTGCGACCAATACGGTGTGCACGCTCCACTTTGAGCACTCCTACCAACGATGTAAGGCCCAACTCCTTGGGCAGCCATTCCTCTAACAGCGGCAACAGCATGCGATCAGTTGTGGACTCCGGGACACCAACCACTCTCAGGTTATTGCGCCGCGATCTATTTTCAAGATCATCAGTCTTAAGGAGAAGGGCTTCTATTTGTTTTTTCTGCGCATTCAGTTCTCTCTCCTGCCGCCCTTCTCCCTCTTCCACACTCGAAACTCGAAGCTCTAACTCCTCTACTCTCTTTCCTATCTCTGCAAGAGAATCCCCAAGAGTGTCCAACTTCTTAATAAGCTGGTCGAACTTCAGCTCCAACACTGAGGCGAGCTCCTTAGCCAGCTCTTCCGTCGCTGATTCAATACTCCCTGCACTCGGAGAGGCCGGCTGCGCCATTTTTGTTATGCCAGCACTTCCCACCTTGGTCGGCTTCTCCTTGTCCATTCTCGCCGGATTAGGCATAAGTGCGTCCACCACCAGCTCCCGTTTCATCCATCAACACTCCCACACCGACATCTCTCCTCCGCAGTAGTTAAGGTGCAAAAATCACAGATTTATTTCGATGATTCCTTGGGGCAGCCCCGGAGCAAGCAAGAAAACGCCTTGCCTACTCACGCATCACGTGGGATCTCCAGTTTGGTGATTTAAAATGGCGAGTGTTAGAGTGTATCCCTCTCTCGGTGAGAGGGGGGATCGTAAGGCTAAATTGCAATATCGGGAACAGTGGTGGATTTTTCAGTTAAATTCTATTATTCCTTCTGGTATGAATGCAGAGATTGACTGGTGGGGACTGAGGTGTTGACCGTGGGAGGTGCTTATCAGGTGTATTGGGGAGATAATTTATTCCCGACATCATTTTCACTTCCTTATTTAACCGGAACCAAGGGGTGAGGTTCATTCGCCTGAGGAAGAGCTGGAGAGCTGCATGGCTTGAAACACTGATTGGTGTAGCGTGAATCTCACTAGGGAGTTTGAAGATCACCCAGCTGGTTTGAACAGTTACAGAACGGACTTGTGAAGGAGTTTTCACTACTTCTGGGATTATCCACGAGCAAATAACTTGCATAGTGAATGGGAACTTAGATTGAACTGCCTCATTACCGTTGGAGAGTGGATAGTGGATAGTGGATAGTGGAAAAATAAAGACACAACTGCAAAAGACATATACCTCACGCTCCTTAACAATTACAAAGACGCAATAAACAATGCCAAGAAAAATTATCACACCACTATATTAAATAAGGCAATAAATAGACCCAGAGAACTATTCTCAATAGTACAAAAACTGACAAATAATATTCATATCTCCAGCAATGAAATCACAGACATCACGCCTCAGACATTGGCAAACTACTACAAGAACAAAACAACATTTCACCCCTCACTACCAACACCAGTAAACGCTTCTCATATACTTGACACAGACGAATGGTCTGAATTCCAACCCCTCACCAAAGTGGAGCTCAAAAACATAATCACAAACATTAACACTACCACATCACTACTCGACCCGTGTCCAGTGAACTGGATAAAGAATTCCCTAGACATACTCTCTCAATTCATACTCCCAATAATAAATCTTTCGCTAAAAAATGGATACTTACCCCCTATACTAAAACACGCACAGATTCGCCCAATCCTAAAAAACCCCACCCTCGACAAATCATCACCTAAATCCTACAGACCCATATCAAGCATCCCGTTTATGGCCAAATTAATTGAAAAAGCCGTACAACTCCAAACTCAAGAGTACATTGATAGCTCAGCCCCACTTGATGAACAACAGTATGGGTTCCGCCCAAGACATGGCGTAGAATCACTCCTAACAGTTCTAATCGACACGCTTGTAAGAGGAATAGACAACTCAAAACATGCTTTCCTACTTATATTCATTGATGTCTCTGCAGCCTTCGACAGTGTACACCATTCAACAATGATTATTAACCTTAGGCAAATAGGTATAAAATCTACAGTTCTAAAATGGTTTACCTGTTACCTAACAGACCGAACCCAAACGGTTCAAATCGGTAACCTCACTTCTGAAACATACAATCAAGAGCTAGGCCTCCCACAAGGGTCAGCATTATCAGCGTTACTATTTAATATTTACTTAAAACCTATCTGTAATATCTTTAAAAAATTTAATGTCCTATATCACCTATATGCGGACGACATTATGATGTATGTCCCCTTCAAAATACCTAATGTCCCTATACAACTAATTAATGAATGCCTCAATGAAATAACCACTTGGCTAAATGAAAAAAACCTCTACATCAACCACGCAAAAACTGAAGCTCTAATAGTAACCAAAAGCACAACCTTCATTCCCCCAGCACATATAACTTTGCAGAACAACTGTGGCAGGTGCAGGCCTGTGACCCACAGTGTCTGAACATAAGCAGGCCAGCATGGCTAGCTTGACCTGTAAATGAGGCCTGTGGAGAGGCATATAGGATTGCACATCCCCCAATATGCTGCTATTGTAAGATAGAACCCAGTAGAAGTATTGAATTAGCTTAGGTAAGCAGAACTGCAGTATTAAAAGATGGAAAAATACAGAAAAGACATGTTTAAAAGTTACTGATAAGAAAAAGTACATCTGCAAAGAAATAATTAGGAGTGCTGACAGATGAGTTGCAGAGCCCAGCTCCTCTGCACGTACAAATTGGTTCTATAACCTTGAGAGTGTGAAAGTAACAAGTTGATGAACTGACCATTGTAATTGGGACTAGAAGGGGGGTATGCAGGTGTCATGCCCACTGGAGGGACATAACTGGATAAACTTATCAGTACCGGGACCAATAGAAGAGGTACGGGAGGTACTGGAGGTTACCGGGACCAATGAAATGTTTTTCTATACCTAGAATGGAACAGAAGTCTATAAAAGTTGTTGTAATGCTTGAAAACTTTGCTCAGCCATTTTGAAATTGATTGGTTCGAGACTTGTGCACAAATAAATGATTTGGACCTTTTGAACAGACTCCTGGTATCATTGGTTTGTCTGCGCTTTGCTGCTACATATTCCTTGGTGCATTGGCCGGGAAGTTGTGGAATCAAAGTGTATATAGGGCAATATACCACGACTTTCCGCCTCTATAGGCTTGGTCCTGCCGGGATCGCGCCCTTCCGACGAGGGCTGCTCCCTGGCGCCACCGGTCCCTTGTATCGGAGGGAGCTGGTCGGACCTCGGCGGGTGACGAGCCCGGCTGGAGTCAACGCCTCGAAGCCGAGTGAGGGGAGTCCGAGGTCCAACTCATGCGCCTGCTTGGGAAGTTTGAGGACCGGATCCGGTGAGTATAGTTTTGATTTTGGGTCTAGACAGAAATAGAAAGCGCAGTACTGCCATTGGAACTTGGAACTTTGGAATTTGTAATCTCGAGATATTGGGAATTGGTAAGAGAGCATGATCAACTCTCAAGGAAGGGCCGAGTAACCCCGCATGGGAATTCGCCGGGTGAAACCCCCATCCTTTTTGTAATTGGGAAATTGGAAAAGACTAGTCAGAACAGATAGAAACGAATGCATTCTGGGATACGTTGCTAGCATGATTGTGTGTGAACGAAGTGTGAATGAGAGGTCTGGCAGCACGGACCAAGTGAAGGCGGACCCCTGAGTAGCGCATTTCCTGACCGGGCGACCGCGTTCAGGTCGCGAAAAGGGGGAAGCGATTGTCGTCTTGTCTTGTTATTTGTACTCCTTATACGTTTCCAGGGCCATGAGGACCCCTTACCCACGGTCCGCCCTCCTTTTCCCTTCTGTCTGTTGTTGCGCGCACACATCGAAATGGGAGGGGCGGGGTCTACTAGAAACACTCCATTAGAATGTATGATCGCACATTTTAAAGAGGGATATTCAGGAGATTATGGTATTAAAATGACAGCAGCCCGTTTGCAGATTTTGTGTACTAGGGAGTGGCCCGATCTAGACCCCATCTGGCCCCGAGAGGGAACGCTCAAAGTAGAGATTATTCAGTCAATACACCGTAGAGTGCGGATAGCGCACCCCGACCAGTACCCCTATATAGATTCCTGGTTAAGTATTTGTGAAGATCCGCCCCCCTGGGCGCAGCGCTGTTATGAGGAACAGTGCAGAATAATGTTAGCTAAAGCAGATTCTAGACAGAAAACGGAACAGCCTAGAATGAAAGAGCAGGATAAGAAAGCCAGAAAGAAGCCCATCCTGGCAGATCCTGATTCCCCAGAAATAATTCTCAGGCAGCCCCGAACCCCAGGTCCAGTAAGAGTAGCCCGGCGTCCTGCCCCAGAACCCCAGAGACGGCCAGAGCCGAGGCGGGACCCAACCCCTGATCCCCCTCCCGGAGGAGAGAAAGAGGAAGAATTAGCGGGAAAAGAAGAGGAGGACCTAAAAAGCGAGTCAGAAGTGGAGACCGAAGAAGGAGAAAGAGAGAATCCCCCAGATGAGGAGGAAAATGTACAAATAATTGAGAAAGCTAGCGTTAGCACTAGCACGCCAGTGAGAGAGAAACCCAAAGCAAAACCTGTTGAGAAAAAGAAAGCGACTCCTGCAAAGGCAACAACGATAACCCTTAGATCCCAAAAGACACCCATGGCAGCCAAACTGTTTCCCTTACGGCAAGTCCCGGGAGTGCCCGTAAAGAATGATAATGATGAAGTGGTAGCGGGACCCCTAACTTATGTGTATATCCCTTTCTCTACAACTGATTTATTAAATTGGAGGTCGCATTACGCCTCCTATACTAGTAAGCCCCAGGAGCTGACAGAATTAGTAACTAGTATTATGGAAACTCACCAACCCACTTGGCCAGATTGCCGTCAGCTCCTGACCACCCTATTCACGACAGAAGAGCGAGCAAGAATTAGAAAAGCAGCTATTGAATGGATGGCAGAGAACCCTGTAGCTCCGGCACAGGGGCAGAATATAATAGACCGTCGGGAAGCAGCTCAGAGAGAATTCCCGAATGAAGACCCCCAATGGGATCCAAATACAGATGAAGGATCCACAGCCCTAGCCCGTTTTCGCCAAGGCTTTTTACAAGGCCTGAAAAGGGGGGGCCAGAAAGCTATGAACCTTTCCAAAGTTGCAGGAGTTATCCAAGGGATAGATGAGAGCCCAGCAGATTTTTATGAGAGATTAACTGAAGCATACAGAATGTATACTCCCTATGATCCCGAGGCACCAGGAAGTTTATGTATGGTGAATTCTGCTTTTGTAAACCAGTCTCAACCAGACATTAGACGCAAATTACAGAAGATAGAAGGGTTTGCGGGCATGAATGCAACACAGTTATTGGAAGTCGCTCATAAGGTGTATGTGAATCGTGATACTGAAAGACAGAGAGAATGTGATAGAAAGATGAAGAAGAAAGCTGATTTTTTGGCTGCGGCCATAGTGGAACAGAAAAAGGGAGGTGTCCCTAGTCGAAGGAGCAGAGGAAGAGGGCGGGGTCAAGGCGGAGGCCGGACCCAGAGACTAGGCGTGAACCAATGCGCCTATTGCAGAGAGGAAGGACATTGGAGAGATACGTGCCCGCAACTCGAAGACGCCCAGCATGATGACGACAGCAGCCATCAGTGGCGAGAAGAAAGACGAAGCTATCCCCGAAGCCGAGGAGGAGCCAATCGAGAACAATTCCAGCGAGAGAGAGGAGGAGCCATTCAAGCATTGGCCACACCAGCCCATGATGAGAATGACGTGGATTAGGACAGACCGGGCTCCAAGTTTGCTTTAGGTCTCCAGGAGCCTATGGTCGGAATACAAATAGGAGACCAAATTATGGACTTTATGGTTGATACTGGAGCACAACATTCAGTAATAGACAAAAAGATAGCCCCATTCACTACAAAAGCAGTCACCATTATAGGAGCAACTGGTGCCAAAGCCACAAAGTCTTTTCTTCAAAACCGAATATGCAGTCTGGGAGGACAGCAAGTAACTCATCAATTCCTTTACATGCCCGAATGTCCAGTGCCACTACTGGGACGAGATATGTTAGCCAAGCTTCAAGCACAAATATCTTTCTCTGAGCAAGGAGAAATGCAAATGACAGTAAATCCCCAAACCAAACCAGCAGGAGTGATGCTGCTGACAGTTCCCCGAGAAGAAGAATGGAGATACTACATTGATGATTCGATACAAGATACCTATTTTGAACAAACTTTGAAAAGTATTGATGCACCACCTGGAGTATGGGCAGAAGGCAGCCCCCAGGCCTAGCCAAACATATAGCTCCAGTGATTGTAACCCTCAAGCCTAGTGCTACACCAGTGCACGTCAAACAGTACCCTCTCCCAAGAGCCGCAATTGAAGGCATTCATCGCCACCTACAAAGATTGCTTGAGTATGGCCTACTAAAAGTATGCCAATCCCCATGGAACACTCCACTTTTGCCAGTAAAGAAGCCTGGGACAGATGATTATCGCCCAGTGCAAGATTTGAGAAGAGTAAATGATGCAGCTGAGACCATACATCCAGTCGTACCCAATCCTTACACCCTCCTAGGACTGATACCTGCTGAAGCTACCCATTTCACTGTACTGGATTTGAAAGATGCATTCTTTTGCATAAGATTAGCCCCTGTAAGCCAAATATTGTTTGCATTCGAATGGCAGGACCCCATCTCTGGAAGAGGGGGCCAACTTACCTGGACAAGATTACCCCAAGGATTCAAGAATTCGCCTACCATCTTTAGTGCCGCACTGAATCAAGACCTTTCAAGCTATCCAGTAGCCCCGGGGAAGAGAGTGCTTCTCCAATACGTGGATGATCTGTTGATAGCTGCCGTATCAGAAAGTGAATGTATACTAGCCACCAAAGATCTCTTGCAGTTACTAGAGGAAGCTGGATACAAAGTTTCCAGAGCCAAAGCACAGCTATGCCAAAAAGAAGTGAAATACCTGGGTTTTCGTATCACCCAAGGAAGCAGAAGATTAGGCAGAGAAAGAAAAGAAGCAGTATGCAGAATTCCAACTCCAACAACCAGAAAGCAAGTCAGAGCCTTTCTGGGAGCGGCAGGATATTGCCGAATTTGGATACCCAACTTTGCCCAAATTGCCAAACCACTGTATGAAGTCACAAAAGGAGAAGAAAAGTCGCCACTGGAGTGGGGACTTGAGCAGGATACAGCCTTTAAGACGTTAAAAGAAGAATTAATGTCATCACCAGCACTTGGACTACCAGATGTCCACAAACCTTTCCACTTGTTTGTACATGAAGCACAGGGAAATGCCTTAGGCATGTTGACTCAGAAATTGGGAAATTGGGAGCGACCTGTAGCCTACCTATCGAAACAATTGGACCCTGTGGCCAAAGGATGGCCACCTTGCTTGAGAGCAGTTGCAGCTACAGCGCTACTAGTGAGTGAAGCAGACAAACTCACACTAGGACAGAACATACGAGTCACTGTGCCACATGCAGTCCTTGCCCTTATGGAACAGAAAGCAAATTATTGGCTCACCAATTCCCAAATGTTGAAGTACCAGAGCATGTTATGTGAAAACCCACAGATACAACTTGAAGTGAGCCATGCCCTGAATCCAGCCACCTTGATACCCATCAGTGAAGAACTCCCAGAACATGACTGTATCGAAGTCATGGAGACTGTGTTCTCCAGCCGACCCGACTTGACAGATGTGCCCATAGACAATCCTGACCAAACCTATTATGTTGATGGGAGCAGTCTCATCCTTGATGGACGACGCTGTGCCGGATACGCAGTCGTCACTCAACATGAAGTAGTTGAATCATCAGCCCTAGCCTCAGGCACATCAGCCCAGAAAGCCGAATTGATAGCACTCACCAGAGCATTGTTGTTAGGAGAAAAACTTATACTGAATGTATATACAGATTCCAAATATGCCTTCACTACCCTGCATGCCCATGGAGCTCTCTATAAAGAAAGAGGACTCATCACATCCGGAGGAAAATCAGTCAAATATGGTCCCGAAATATTGATGTTACTTGATGCAGTATGGGCCCCAACACGTGTAGCTGTCATGCATTGCAGAGGACATCAAGCAGGAAAAGGAGAAGTTGCCCGAGGGAATAGATTTGCAGATGCCTCAGCACGACAAGCAGCTATGACAGGACAAATTGCCCCACAAGCTATGCCAATGCAAGCAGCATTGTTTCCAGTACCTTTGAATCTATGGACCCCACGATATACCACCAAAGAATTGGATTACTATTGTGACAGAGAAAATGGAGTACTGAAAGATGGATGGATTGAGCTGCCACCAGAAGAGGGCAGTCAACCTCCTGGACGAATAGTAATCCCTGAACTGTTAGGACCATCCTTTGTCAAAGCTTTCCACGAAGCCACCCACTATGGGAAGAGTGCTATGGAAAAAGCACTCAGACCACATTTCTACATCCCTCTGATGACAACCATATCAGCTTCAGTAGCACGACAATGTCAAACTTGTGCCAAGAATAATGCCAAGCAAGGCCTTATTACAGCACCCCGAGTTCAGTCAAGAGGTGTGACCCCCATGCACAACCTCCAAGTTGATTTCACCGAAATGCCAAAAGCCAATGGGTACCATTACCTATTAGTATTAGTATGTACTTTCTCTGGGTGGGTAGAAGCATTCCCAACCAGAACTGAGAAAGCCCGAGAAGTTACCAAAGTCTTAATGAGAGAGATTGTCCCCAGATTCGGAATTCCAGCAGTAATAGGGTCAGACAATGGACCCTCATTTGTCTCCCAAGTTACTCAGCAGTTAGCAAAAGCCTTGCAGATACAATGGAAACTCCACACTGCATACAGACCCCAGAGTTCAGGGAAAGTTGAGCGAATGAATCGTACCTTGAAAGCCCAAATGTCTAAGCTTTGTCAGGAGACACAATTGAAGTGGCCCCAAGTGCTCCCCATAGCTTTATTCAGAATACGCTCAGCTCCTGTAAAGTCAACAGGATTTTCCCCTTTTGAAGTTTTGTATGGTAAACCCCCACCAATAGTGCAGGGAATCAAAGGAAGTCTAGCCCAAATTGGTTCAGAAATAACCAGACAAGAACTTCTAGCTCTTAGTTTTGTTCTGCAGACTCTCCATACGTGGATCCAAGACCAGTTGCCTATCAACTTGACGGAACCCTTGCATCCCTACCAGCCTGGTACTTCGGTGTGGATCAAAGATTGGAAGAAGACACCGTTGGAACCCCATTGGAAGGGACCGTACACCGTCATCCTGTCTACCCCAACTGCAGTAAAGGTAGCCGAGATCGACGCCTGGATCCACCACAGCAGAGTCAAGCCCGCCGCCGATCCTGAACCTGAGCAGTGGACAGCAGAACAGCATCTTGATGCACCCTTGCGAGTTACTTTGAGACGGCAACCAGCAGCTTAGACACTTCATCACAAGTGCTTTGCAGCAGCCAAGTCTTTCGAAGAGGATTGCTGTTTTCCATGCAGCAACAGTTTTGTTTCAACGAACTCAATTTGATTTGTGTGTGATTTGACACACTACTTTGAGACTACATTGACTAAGCCAGACTTCACAGGCCAACTGAAATTGCTAAAAAGTTGGTCAATGTGTACTGGACAACCTGAGGATCTTCAATCAACACTCAGCAACCGTTAAATTGCTTCATTAGCAAACGGGACGAAGAATAAAAGACCGTCGTGATCAAGATCAGCAAGCTGAGGATTCAGAAGAACTCCAATCAACATCGACATGTATCTTTACTTTTGCTTTGCTTTGGTTGCCTTCTTTGGAGGTTTTGAACAGACTCATGCTTTACCTCCATGCACTGCCTGCATTACTTCTACTAGAATTGGACTGAAAGTAACTCAGACTTTGCTTTATCATTCTTACTATACCTGCAAGGGGACAGTAACTCGGTGTATCTATAACACCACTGAACTAAATGTTTGCACTCATGGAAAGATTAAAACATGCTATAATCCGCATCAGAATCCATCCTATTACACGATGGAAATAAGATGGAAGGATGCAGATGGACCTATATTAGCTGCAACGCCACCACTTAAGGACATTACTAAACCTGCTGTTTTGAATTTTGATGCATGCAATGCTATTAATAGAGATAGTTATTCCACCTGTGGTACATGGGAGAAAGCGTATCGAAATGACCATAAGTATATGTGTCCAGAAGGTGCCACAGGATGGAGAAAGTGTACAGGCAAAAAGGAACCAGGCTATAGTACTGCCCCAGCAGCAGACTACTATTGCCCGTATTGGGGATGTGTTTTTTATGCTACCTGGAACACTGGTATAACTGATGAGAAAATAGATAAATGAATGGCTACTTTAACCAAGCCAACCACAAATGATAAATGTCAGAAAGATGCTTGTAACCCCTTACACTTACGTATACACAATCCCCATGCATGGAAACAAGGATATAAGTTTGGTTTACGTATTGCTGGAGGAGCAATAGATCCAGGGACCATTGTGTATATCAGATTGAATACCCAAGCCCACAAGTCATCTAAATATCATATTCATAATACTTTTTATGAAGCCATGCATGTAAATAAGTTTGAGATCCCTCACCCCTCACAGAATTTATTTCTAGAATTAGCCGGAGCAGTAGTATCTAGTCTTAAGATCACAGATTGTTATTTCTGTGGCGGAACCCAAATGGGAGATCAGTGGCCATGGGAAGCCCAAGAATTGAATTATTCCATGATTTACAATCAGACTGAATTACACAAGACTACCAGTGAATGGGTGTTAGCGCACTCAATCGTTGGACGTCTTTGCTATACCAGAACTGGACCCCAGTTCACCCAAAAGGTAGGACAGCTGGTCTGTCTTAGCCAGAAGTACTATAATGCCACGACCAAGAAGATAGCATGGTGGTCAGGAATCGGACATCCTGAACCTCCTAACCCATTAGCCAGATTTCCTGAACTTGCAGGTCTATGGACTAACCTTGCTAAAGTCCAAGCCTGGCAAGCCCCACCTGGCCTATATTGGATCTGTGGAAACCGAGCATATGCACAACTCCCACCACACTGGGGAGGAGCATGTGTCTTAGGAACCATCAGACCTTCTTTCTTTCTTTCTTTTAAACACTGAACATGGAGAACAATTAGGATACCCAGTATACACTACCCACCGACACAAAAGAGCACTAAGACAGAAGAGAGAGGCCTTACAGATAGGCAAGTGGGAGAAATGGCAAGGTGATGATTGGCCACCAGAAAGAATCATTGAATATTATGGACCCGCCACTTGGAATGATGATGGTATGTATGGTTATCGTACCCCAATTTATATGATTAATCGTATTATTCGCTTACAAGCAGTAGTTGAAATAATAACTAACGAAACTAGTCATGCTCTTACGCTTTTAGCTAGACAAAGTACACAGATGCGCACTGCGATATATCAGAACCGCTTAGCACTTGATTATTTGTTAGCAGCTGAAGGAGGAGTATGTGGTAAACTGAACTTAACCAATTGCTGTTTGAAAATAGATGATAAAGGTCAAGTAGTTGAAGAAATTGCTAAAGATATGCAAAGACATGCTTATGTGCCAGTACAGACGTGGCACTCATTGAAATTTCCTAATTGGTTTGCTAACCTCTTTTCATGGGTGGGAGGATTTAAGACTTTCATCGTATTGGTACTAATCCTTGTTACTGTTATTTTCTTATTACCATGTTTAATCCCATGTTGTATGCGTTCCATTCATAACACTATTGATAGTACAGTAGAGCGGAAGACCGCAACAAAAATCATGGCTTTATATACAGCCAGTCCTGGTAGAAATCCTTTAGCCAGGATGTGATTCTTCAGAAAGTGATTTAATTCTCACACCTTATTAAGTAATAGGGTGAGATTAATCAAAGGGGGGAATGTGGCAGGTGCAGGCCTGTGACCCACAGTGTCTGAACATAAGCAGGCCAGCATGGCTAGCTTGACCTGTAAATGAGGCCTGTGGAGAGGCATATAGGATTGCACATCCCCCAATATGCTGCTATTGTAAGATAGAACCCAGTAGAAGTATTGAATTAGCTTAGGTAAGCAGAACTGCAGTATTAAAAGATGGAAAAATACAGAAAAGACATGTTTAAAAGTTACTGATAAGAAAAAGTACATCTGCAAAGAAATAATTAGGAGTGCTGACAGATGAGTTGCAGAGCCCAGCTCCTCTGCACGTACAAATTGGTTCTATAACCTTGAGAGTGTGAAAGTAACAAGTTGATGAACTGACCATTGTAATTGGGACTAGAAGGGGGGTATGCAGGTGTCATGCCCACTGGAGGGACATAACTGGATAAACTTATCAGTACCGGGACCAATAGAAGAGGTACGGGAGGTACTGGAGGTTACCGGGACCAATGAAATGTTTTTCTATACCTAGAATGGAACAGAAGTCTATAAAAGTTGTTGTAATGCTTGAAAACTTTGCTCAGCCATTTTGAAATTGATTGGTTCGAGACTTGTGCACAAATAAATGATTTGGACCTTTTGAACAGACTCCTGGTATCATTGGTTTGTCTGCGCTTTGCTGCTACACAACGACATCAAACTAAAAGAGGAAATAAAATACCTGGGAGTTATTCTGGATAGACACCTTAACATGGATACCCACGTAAGAAATATAACAAAAAAAGTCTACTTTAAACTGAAAATATTAAAGCAACTCCGCCCACTAATGCTCTTACAGGATTTTCAACGAGTCATACAAGCTATCATAACCCCACACTTCGACTTTGCAAATCAAATCCTAATTGGTGTAACAAAGCAAACCGTAAAAAAATTACAATTAGCTCAAAACGCAGCAGCAAGGACCATTACAAAGGCCCCTCCATTCCAACACATCACCCCGATTTTAGAATATTTACACTGGCTCCCAATTCAAAGCAGAATTGAATACAAAACTCTCTTAACCACCTACAAAAGCATAAATAAAACCGCACCATGGACAATAAACAACCTCATCAAAACAGAACCCACACATAACCCCCAAAGGAGAGACCAGCTAAATAAACTAACAATACCAAAAGAATTCATTAGAGCCAAAAAATCCACTAATAAGAAAGCCTTCTCCCACGCAGCCCCCATTTTGTGGAACGCAATTCCAAAAGAATTAAGACTATTACCTGAAATCAAGGAGTTTAGAAAAAAACTTAAAACTCATCTCTTCACACTGCACTATGGTTCCGAAACAAACTCACCCAGCACCATCCAGCTCGATAAAGGATAACCCAACCATAGATGACACATATTAAGATAAGGAATGAAGTACTGTGACACCAAAATAATGCACTGAAAACTGAAAAATAAATAACTCTGTATATAGTTTAAACCTGTACATTTGTATATAGTTCTCTAATTGTTACTTGTTAACTGTTAATTAGTAAAAGCAACCTCCAAGTTACTACTGTTATATGTAAAACAGCCTGCTCTGTTGATTGTTGTTATATGTAAACCGCATCTGATAAATGGAAGAAGCGGTATAAAAAAACCTGTTAATTAAATTAAATTAATTAAATTAATAGTATGGGAGGTGCTACACAAGGACGGTCCTGTTTGTCTGCGGCTGGGTGTATCAGATAAGTGTAGGCAAGAAGAGTAAGGCATTTGCCACTTTTGAACAAATTTGTATTGAATGACAGCTGGTAGTGTTGTCGATTCTGTGATATACCCTTCCTACACTTAAATATGGTGGAAGTCCCATAATGTTGTGGGGCTGTTTTACTGCATCAGGAACATATTAAAAGCATCATGAAGTCAGAGGACTACCAAAGTAGTTTGAAGTGAAATGTTCCACCTAGTGTCTGAAAGCTAGGTCTGGGTCAAAGGTCATGAGTCCTCCAGCAGGATAATGACTCAAAATATACATCCAAAAGTACAAAAGAATGATTAAAAGGAACAAATGGACTATTTTAAACTGGCCAGCAATGATCCTGATCTCAGTCCAATTGAGAACCTTTGGAAAGAGCTGAAATCTGCCATTGGTAAAAGAATCCTGGAAACATTCATGAACTGGAACAAATAACAGTTGAAGAGTGGGAGAAACTACCAGCAGACAGAAATATTTGGAGGCTGTCATCACTGCCAAGGGTTGTGCAACCAAATATTAGTGAAGGGTGCCATTAATCCTGTCTAGGTCATATTTTGGGTTTTTTTTCTCAGAAATTACTACATACTATTAAAATATTATGATGACATACAATTGGAATATTTCCAATTTTTTCTCAAGATATTGTACACAAATACCTAAAATACAGAAGTGCCAATAATTTTGACCTCAACTATTTTCCAGCCCTATGATTTTGTTTCAGCTTTCAGAGTAAGAACTATATATAAAATAAGCGCAACACTACCATCTAGTGCCTTTTACAGCAATTTGATGAAGCAATACTGGGATTTTCAGTACATAAGGGTTTTTACATTTAGGATATATTTTTTTAAGTTATTTCAGTGTATAAAATGGCGTTTTGAGGGTGATTTTATAAATGCATGCCCTTTTAGATTGTTTTACGGCACCCATCAAACCTATTTTACAAAAACAAGAGAGCACCTACTTGCTTTGCTTTTATAAAATACTTGTGTAAGTGGCATAATGCATGCTACATTGCAGGTGCAGCTATTTACTCCAGGCTCTAGTGTAAATGATATTCTTCAAGTGCGTGCATAAATTATAGTCATTTATAACCTACGCATGTATTTGCATAATGTTCAAACTCCGTCCATGTGCATGCCCACTGGCAAAGTATGTACCCCAAGGTAAAAATGTGGTTGGTATTTTATAAGAGGTTATTTAAGTGTTATGTGGCCATCTATGTATGGGAATGACTATAAAATTACCTCCTTTATCTGCAGAATGAGGCATTTATAAAATTACACGGGCTATACATGCATAAAAGAATACAGTAACCCTCTTGGTGCACTCTTTTTCCCAGAATGTGTGCAGGAGAAGACTTACTGGGTTCCATCCAGTTTCAACAATTTTTGAAGAGGATCGGCCCAAGGGTATCTGATGTCATAGCAAGTTCTGAGCCATGTTCCCCCCATCAAAGTCCAGTATCTCCGTCTTCCTCCCAAGGTGGCCAGCATCTTCCCTTCACCCCTCCCCATGCCCAGTGTTTCCCCTTCCCGTCCCTACTTCCCTCAAGATGGTCAGCATCTCACATTCTCTACCCCTCCCCAGGTAGCTAACATCTCCCTTCTCCTCTCTACCCCCAACATAGTGGCCAGGATCTCTCTTCTCTTCCCTTCCCATCAGGGCCAGCCCCAGGATTGGTGCAAGGTAGTAGGTGCCTCAGGCAAACCTTCAGCCAGGGCTGGCCCTTCCACTAGGCAAGGTAGGCAGCCGCCTAGAGTGGCCAGTCTGGGGAGGGGCAGCTTTATGCCACTGTTATTTTGCCCGTGGCAGGCCATGTGCTTCAGCACACATGACCTGCTGCTTCTGATCCCCTTTCGATGCAACTTACTGTTGGAGAGGGGTCAGAAGCGGCAAGCCATGTGTGCTGAAGCACATGGCCTGCCGTGGCAACAAAAGCAGCAGCACAAAGCTGTCACTTTTAAAATACTGCTGCCACCACCACCAGCCTCCCCCCCCAGGACAGAATCGGCAGCAGCAGGGGGCAGTAACAGGAGGGGGGTGGCGCGGCCAGGGTTTCTGCCTAGGCCTTCAGCCTTATTATCCCAAGATTTCACTCAGCAATCATGATCATGTGAACACCATCCTTCCAACAATCCTGTAAAAATTCATAATTGGACATAATACTGTGTATGTTGTATGTATGTGTGTGCCTGCTCTTCCTGCAGGTAAAATAGTGTGCTGATGGCTCTCTGAGTTTGTGTGGGGCTATCAGACTCTATAGTTTTCCTTTGAATGCTGCTGCTCTTTGGTGTCCTCCCACCCAAAGTTGCTGACCTAGACAACTACCTAGTCTTACCTAATGGTTGGGCCAGCCCTTCCTCCCATCCCCCCAGATGTCCAGGATTTCCCCTTCTCTTCTCTAGCCTCCCTTAGTCTATCAACCCCCTTTCTCTTCCCCTCCCGCATATGCTCCTCCCTCCCCTCTGCTATCACTGCCTTCACCCTATTTTATATATATATATATATTTGCATTTATCTCATGCCTTTCCAGTACTAGATCAAGGTGAGTTATATTCAGGTACAGTGGGCATATACCTGTCCCTAGAAGGCTTGCAATCTAACAGCCCAATGCAGAAACCTTGAGCTAGAGCTCAGAGTTAGAGCTCTAGTGCAGGGTTTCATAATGCAAATTTAGTGCTGACTTTTTGCATAGCGACGCTTTACACAAATAGCAAGCAAATTACGGTAGCTGTATGCAAAACATTAACGCTAAATAAGGAGAACAAGCCAAACACATACGCATAGTGGTCTGAGTTACCAGCCCCTATATTTTGCACAAGTTTATGGCATGCTGTCCCCTGAGAAAAAAAGAGTCATTTGAGTTGAAGTTTTACACTTCACCTTAGATAATCCAGGCACTGACAAGACCCCTAATACCCCCTGCCCCACTGTTGTAGGAGGCTGCTGACCCCCAGACACTGACCCTCCCACCAGTGCAAAAATCATTGTTGGCCATGTACACCTTGACCCCTACCTTAGCCTTTTGAAAAAGAAATTGGTGGTCCCATGGGCCCTGAACCCCCCAGCCTTGCAAATAAGTCATTGGTGGCTGTATGGGCCTCCACCTAGCCTAGGCTCCCACCTCTCCCGCCCCCCCCCCCCCCGACAGTACCTTTAGTCAGTCAGGAGGCAGGGGCGATGCCCACATGCTCCTACCTCCTCGCTGCCATCTTTCCCAGGGATGCACTGCCTGGAGTGGAGAAGGGCTTAGCTACCAAATAAGGAAAAATCTTACTTATTTGGTAGACTGTCCCCCCTGCAGTGCATCCTGGGATGCACAATGTGAGGTCAGTCTGCTGAGCCCCTCTCCCCTTCCCCGGGCGATGTCAGTGCTGCAGTTTTGAAAGATGGCAGGAGTATGTGGGATTGCTCCTGTCTCCCACTGAGTAAGGTATTCCGGGTATGGGGTGGGGGCTAGTATAGATGGAGGCCCATGGAGCCACCAATGACTTCTTTAAGAGGCTGAGGGAGTTTGAAGCCCATGAGGCTACCAATATTTCTATTGAGAGGCTGGGGAAGGGGGGGTTGGGACTCTTGAGGCCACCAATGGTTTTTATACTGTGCAGGAGTCAGTATCCAGAAGGGGACCAGTCCACGCAATGCTGGGTTGGGAGTTTCAGGGGCCTTGCCAGTTCCTGGATCATCAGAGGTGAAGTGTCATACTTCAGCTCAGATGATCCTTTTGCTACCCGCTGGATCTTTACACCTGCCTGAAACTGGCATAAAGATCCAGTGTTAAAAAAAGGGTAAAAAACTGCTATTTCAGTGCGATTGTTTTTACATTGGGAGCAATCAAATATTCATTATTTTGCATGCAATTAGCATGACCACTGCTCTATGCTTTATCACAGTGTTTCTTCTGGCGATTGTCCTGCGCTAGCTTGCTTTCTGTATTGGAGAGCAAAACTAACACAGGAAAATCGCCAGCAAAATTCTATGCTAGAGCACATCACAGGGTTTCTGATTGACCCCTTAGTTTCTTCCTGAGGCAATGGAGGGTTAAGTCATTTGCCCAGCCCACTGCTCTATCCAGTAAGCTGCTCCTCCACTCCACTACCCTACCCAGGGCTAGTGTGAGAGATGCAAGGGCCCAGGGCAGAAACTGGTGAAGGGCCCTAAAAATTTACAAAATGATGAATGGAGTGGAATGGGTAAATGTGAATTGGTTGTTTACTCCTTCAAAAAGTGGAAAGACTGGGAAACACGAAATGAAGCTACAATATAGCACATTTAATACAAATCGGAGAAAATATTTTTGCACTCAATGCGTAAACTCTAGAATTCATTAGTGGAGGATATAGTAAAAGCTGTTAGTGTAACTGGATTTAAAAGAGGTTTGGACAAGCTCCTGGAGGAAAAGTCAATAAACCATTATTAAAATGCACTGGGGAAAACCAGTGCTTACCCCTGGGATAAGCAACATGGAATCTGTGTACCTTACTGGGAACCTAACAGGGACATTGGCCGCTGTTGGAAACGTGATACTGGGCTTATTGGATTTTTGTTTTACCTAGTAAGGCATATCTTATTTTCTTATGTAGCTTGAGGCAGGCCTGGGGCCCCCTGTGGCATGGGGGCCCAGAGCAATTGCCCTGTTTGCCACCCCCTAATGCAGCCCTGACCCTACCTCTCTCTGGGCCACCCTAAAGCACTGTAAAGCGGTATACACAGTACGGAGCCATTGAGCGCAGGCATGCAAGCAAGCTCTGCTAGGTCCCACCCCCTTCAGCAGGATGTTTGTGCTGGAGGGGATGGGATCCAGCAGAGCTTGAGCACATGCCTGCACTATGAGGCACTGGGCCATGCATGTCCCTTTTCAGTACTTCAGGGCTGCCTAACCAGAAGTACGGTGCAAACAATGGTAGTGAAGGGAAGGAAGCATATCCAGCCGCACCATCACACAACTCTTCTGCCCTTGGCAGATGCCTGGTCCGCTTGGTAGTTTGGCCAGCCCAGCTTTGGAAGGTTCATCTATTTAGAGAGACTTTCAAATGGTGTATTAGGGGAGGGAAAGTATGCTGATTTGGGGAGGTGATTTTTTGTTGTATGTTATATTGTCTGCGATTCAATGTTATTTTAAGAATGCTTGGTTGGAGTTTGCCATGATCATAGCAATTACATAGTAGATCTTAACGGTTACATAGGGGAGTAAGATCATAAGTAGATCTTAATGATTACATAGGGGAGGTTGACCCACAGCTCAGCCTCCCCTATGTAACCGTTAAGATCTACTTACCAACTTGTATTTTAGTTGCCCATGTTTCCCAAAGTTCCTCCTGACCTACCCAAGTTGATGTTCCTGTTCAATGTTAATCACTTGTTCCAGTTTAATACCTGTTCTATGTAAAACAGTTAGATTGTTTATGTTCTATGTAAACTGTGCTGATTTTGAAATAGTATGGTATATAAAAGCAAATACATAAAATAAAATAATAAAATTAAAATCATATTTTACTTGTTAGACTATAAATTTTAATAAATAAATTACATCAGTCTATATAGTTTGGCTTTCTAAGAAATGTTTAGAACGTACATTTCTGATCGCCCTGTTACAAAATCGCCCTCTTAATGAGTGCTAACATTGCTCAGGGTAATGGGCAAAACAGAGGTTTCCCAGTAGAGGTAGTAGAGACAAGGACAGTATCTGAATTCAAGAATGCATGGGACAAATACAGAAGATCTCTAAAGGAAAAAAGGGGACTATTGTAGTTGATATGGAAGGGCAGACTAGATAGGTCGTGTGGTCTTTTTCTGCTGTCATGTTTCTATGTTTCTACGTCAAAATTAATTCTTGGATTTTAACAAACATTTAAATGTTTTCTTTTTATGTTTGTGAGATTCATTTATCCCTAAAGAACATCAAGAATTAGCAAGAGTATATTTCCATTGGCATTAACTAAAACATGGGGAGGCAGAATTAAACCCGATGCCTCACATACTGATAATGAGATGAGAGGTGATAGCTAACCAATTAAATTTCCCTAGTTATACTTAAATATATACACTCCTAATTTTTGAGGACAGCACTTTTTAAAGAAAATCTTTCTTTAAATATCCCAAAGACAACAAGGTGAGTTTATAATGGTAGCACATGAAGGAGATAATTTTTGAAGGCGATACATAAAGATACACACCATCAACTAGCATAAATTAACTGTTTAAGAACCTAAGGACGTAATAAATGCCATATTGGGTCAGACCAAGGTCCATCAAGCCAAGTATCCCGTTTCCAACAGTGACCAAGCCAGGTCACAAGTACCTGGCAGGTTCCCAAAAAGGCATACATGTTCCACAATGCTCGTTCTGGGGTAAGCAGTGGATTTCCTGGGTCCTCTTTAATAATGGTTTATGGATCTTTCCTCCAGGAACTTGTCCAAAACTTTTCTAAACCCAGCTACACTAATAGTTTTTGCTACATCCTCCGGTAATGAATTCCAGAGTTTGATTACACGATGAGTAAAAAATTATTTTCTCTTATTAGTCTTAAATGGGTTACATTGTAGCTTCATTGCGTGTCCTCTAGTCTTTCTACTTTTTGATGGTGCTTTGTTGTTGTTAAGTACTGTCGAGTCGGTGTCGACTCATGGCGACCCTCTGGATAGTTGTCCTAAATTGTGTTTGGTCTTCAGTCAGATGGCTCATTTTTGACAGACTGGTACCTATAGCTGCTGTTATTGTATCGATCCATCTCATTGCTGGACTTCCTCTTTTGCGTTGACCAAGCATGATATCTTTCTCTAATGATATCTTTCTTCGCATGATGTGTCCAAAGTATGAAAGTCGAAGTCTTGTCATCTGAGCTTCTAAAGAAAGCTTAGGTTTGATCTCCTCTGGTACTGACTGGTTTGTTCTTCAGGCAGTCCATGGTATACGCAGCATTTGCCGCCAGCACCATAATTCAAAGGCATCAATTTTCTTCCTGTCTGTCTTTTTCACTGTCCAGCTTTCACTTCCATGTGATGTTATTGAAAATACCATCACTTGAACAAGTCAAATCTTTGTATGGAGAGAGACATCTCTGCTCTTGAGAATCTTGTCTAAGTCTTTCATAGCCATTCTGCCAAGAGCAATGTGTCGTCAGATTTCTTGACTGCTTGTTGCTTCTTTATTGATAGTTAATACAAGTAGGTTAAAGTTGTCCACGATTTCAATTTCTTCTCCTTCAACAATGAACTTGTTGATTTTGCCAGTTGTCATGATCTTTGTCTTCTTTACATTAAGGTGCAGGCCCATTTTGAGACTATGTTCTTTGATCATGACAAGCAAATGTTTCAGATCATCTTCACTTTCAGCCAGTAATGTGGTATCATCAGCATAGCAAAGGTTGTTGATGAGTCTTCCACCAATCTTCACACCTCTGTTGTCTTCATACAATCCTGCTTCTCTGATGATTTGTTCTGCATATAAATTAAACAGGTAGGGGGAAAGTATGCAGCCTTGTCTTACACCTCTGCCTATTTTAAGCCATTCTGTTTCTCCTTCTTCCGTTCAAACTGTTGCTTCTTGATCAATGTACAGACTGTGCAAGAGAATGATCAGATGTTCTGGTATACCCATGCTTCTTAACGTGGCCCAGAGTTTCTCATGGTTTACACAGTCAAAAGCCTTGCTATAGTCGATAAAGCACAAATAGCTATCCTTTTGGTATTCTTTAGTCTTTTCAAAAATCCATCTCACATCCACGATGATGTCTCTCATTCCTCGCCCTTTCCTGAACCCTGCTTGCACTACAGGCAGTTCTTGTTCCAGGTATGGTTGTAGTCTCTGTTGAATAATCTTCAGTAGAATCTTGATGGCATGTGGAATCAGAGCGATTGTGCGATAATTTCCACAGTCAGTTGGATCACCTTTCTTTAGTATTGGTATAAACACAGATCTTTTCCAGTCAGTTGGCCATGATGTTGTTTTCCAAATTTCCTGGCAGAGCCTTGTAAGTATGGTAACAGCTGCATCAGATTGCTGTAATACTTCTATGGGAATGCCATCAATGCCTGGTGCTTTGTTCTTTGATAAGGCTTTCAATGCTGCTTCAACAACTTCTTTCATCACCAATGGTTCCCGATCATAAGGTACAGGTTGAAATGGCTGTTGGTCCACTTGAACTTTATCATATAAAAACTCTGTATATTCTTTCCACCTTTTCTTGATCTTCTCAGCATCATTCAACATAGAACCTTGAGCATCTTGTAACATTCCAATTTGAGGCTGGAATTTTTTCTTTAACTCTCGTAGCTTTAGGAAAGCCGATCTTGTTCTTCCTCTAATAGTTTCTGCTTCTATTTCCTTGCATGTGTCGTTGTAGTACTTTTCCTTGTCCTGTCTTGCTGCACGTTGGAAATCTCTGTTGAGTTCTGTTATTGTCTTTCTTTCTTTCTCCTCTGGCTTTAGCTTCTCTGTGTTTCTGGGCAATTTTCAGAGTTTCTTCTGTCATCCATTTTGGCCGTTTTTGCTTTTTCACCTTTTGTAGAGACTTCTCGCTTTCTTCCAACACAACATTCTTGATGTCATTCCATAATTCTTCTGGAGCTCTGTCATTTGTATCTAAAGCAGCAAATTGATTTTGCAGGCAGTCTTTAAATTCCAGTGATATATTCTCAAGGTCATATTTTGTGCATTCATGAGTGGTTTTCTCTTTTTCAACTTTAGCTTGAGTTTCCATACTAGTAATTGATGATTTGTACCACAGTCAGCTCCAGGTTTTGTCTTTGTTGATGTTATAGAGCGTTTCCATCATTGACTTCCATAGATTTAATCAATTTGAACTTTGTACAATCCATTGGGTGAAGTCCAAGTGTACAGTCGCCGCTTGTGTTGCTGGAAGAAGGTGTTTGAAATGAATAGATCGTTGGTCTTGCAGAATTCTATCAGTCTTTCTCCAGCTTCATTTCTGTTGCCAAGTCCATATTTTCCAACCACATTGCCTTCTTCTTTGTTGCCAACTTTTGCGTTCCAGTCACCCATGACTATCAGGATATCCTGTTTGCATGTTCTGTCGATTTCAGCTTGAACTTGTTCATAGAACTCTACAATTTCATCATCTTCTGCAGCTGTAGTTGGGGCATATACCTGAATTATAGTTGTGTTGATAGGCATTCCTCGTAGACGAATAGAGATTAAGGGGCTTGTTTACAAAGCCGCGGTAGCGGTTTGCGATCGTAATCGGAGCCGCGGCCCCATTGATTTCAATGGGGCCGCGGCTGCGATCACGATCGCGAACCACTACCGCGGCTTTGTAAACAAGCCCCTAAGTGTTCACTGACTGCATTGTATTTCATTACAGTTCTTGCAAGTTTATTCTTTATTATAAATGCAACACCATTTCTTTTTTGTCTTTCATTTCCAGCATAGTAAGCATGTGATCATCTGATGGAAAGTGCTTGATGCCAGTCTATTTCAGTTCGCTGACACCCAACAGATCAAGTTGTACACATTCCATTTCATTCTTGACCACCTCCAACTTCCCTTGGTTCATGCTTCGTACGTTCCATGTTCCAATATGTAAGACATCTTTACAGCTTCTGGCTCTCATTTCATGCGCAGCTACATCAGCAGTCAGACGTCCCGAGGGCTTTGATCCAACCACATCATAAATGCTGGCTTTACTCTGAAAAGTCTTCAGCTCTTCCCCAGTAGCTAGTTGAGTGCCTTCCAACCTGGGGGTCTCATCACAACAAAAATTTGATGGTGTAAAACCACCGAATTATGTTAACCCGTTTCACTCCATTCATTAATTTATAGACCTCTATCATATCTCCCCCCAGCCATCTCTTTTCCAAGTTGAAGAGCCCTAACCTTTTAAGCCTTTCTTCATAGGGTAAACCTTCCATCCCCTTTACCATTTTGTTGGCTCTTCTCTGTATCTTTTCTAATTCTGCTATATCCTTTTTAAGATATGGCGACCAGAATTGCACACAATATTCAATGTGTGGTCGCACCATGGAACGATACATAGGTATTATAATATCCTTGGTTTTATTCTCCATTCTTTTCCTCATGATTCCTAGCATTCTATTTGCTTTCTTGGCTGTCACTGTACTCTGGGTGGAGGGTTTCAATGTATTATCCACGATGATTACTACATTTTTTTCCTGGGTGGTGGTTTCTAAGGTGGTACCTTGCATCGTGTAATGAAAGTTTGGGTTGTTCTTTCCTACGTACATAACTTTACACTTCTCCACATTAAATTTCATCTGCCATTTGGACGCCCGGTCTTCTAATTTATCAAGGTCCTCTTGCAATTTTGCTCAATTCTCTTAGGTTTTAACAACTCTGAATAATTTTGTATCATCTGCAAATTTGATCACCTCACTTGTTAGTCCCATTTCCAGGTCATTTATGAATATGTTTAAAAGGAGTGGGCCCAGCACAGATCCCTGCAGTACTCTTCTGTTTACTTTTTTCCATTGAGAAAATTGGCCATTTAGCCCTACTCTCTGCTTTCTATCTTTTAATCACTTCCTGATCCACAATACTGCTTCCAATCCAATTACTTTTTAATTTCGCCAAGTCTCTTATGAGGGACCTTGTCTGAAAATCCATATATACTATATCACCTAGCTCATCTTTGTCTACCTGCTTATTCACACTTTCAAAAAAAATATAACAGATTAGTAAGACAAGACTTTCCTTGGCTAAATCCATGTTGGCTTTCTCCCATTAAACCATTACTATATACATGATCAGTAATTTTATTCTTTATAATGGTTTCTACCATTTTGCCTGGTACTGACGTCAGATTCACCGGTCTGTAGTTTTCAGTGATTTATGTGCATGAATGGGCTTTACACACATGCTTTAGCCAGTTGCTATTTTGTAAGTATGCCCCAGGCAATGGTGCATACTTTCACTGTGGTTATGCACAGGGGCGGAGCTTGGGTGGCATACTAATATATGCACATAAATTAATAACTTATGCATGTTACTTTACAATCTAGGTACAGACCTCTATACCAACCCTAGGGTTGGTGTATATGATCATGCCTAGATTTGACACAAATATCCAACCACTTATGCCCCTATTTTATAAAATAAAGTATACACAATATATGCATATTAACTAGGCGCGACTTTATAACATTGCCCTCAAAATGTATTGCCAAATATGATAGTTCAGAGATCTCCATGCACCAATGCAATCTCAAGAATCTTGAATCAAGCAGGACCTATTGATGCATTCTGTCATTATAATCAAGAGCACAGATTATATATTCACACAAATACAGAATCTCTTCCTATTTAGATATCCTCTGTGACCCATTATATGGTTGTGTTATCAAAATAATGTCCAACTCGGATCCACCACAGTTACTACATCTCTGAGGGCCCATTTACTATGCTGAGTTAGCTAACATGCAATTAACATGTGCCAGCAGTTAACATGCTGTAATGCATTAACTGATAACGTGAAATAGGGTGGAGAATAAGCAAAAAGTGCACTTTATAGTTAATGCAGACAGGGACAGTCTGAGGGGAATTGGGACCTAATTTGCATAAATATTTTTAGAACCACAGGTACCTATGCCCTCATTCAAACTGTTCTCTGAAACCTAAAGGTTATGTGCCTAACAGGATAGGAATAAAGCAGGTTTGTGCCTTTTAAAGAACTCCTAATTATCTGGAAATATACATCTCAATTTACAATGTATAAATACCTAGGAATATTTATTTATTTACATTCTCTTATATACCATGCTATTCTGCATCAGTGTGGTTTACATTGAACAAACTGAAATTACATTGAACAGGGCATTATAACTTGGAGATAACTATTTTACAGGGAACATGGGCTATGGAGGGTTAAGTGGCTTGCCCAAGACCACAAGGAGCACCTGTGGGACTAGAAACCCCAGTCCTTTTGGCCCAAGGTTGCTGTCCTCTAGTGGGATTTGAACCCCCAACCTTCCGGCCTAAAGTACCTTGCCCCCAACCACTAGGTCACTCCTCCACTCCTATTTATATTCTACATACTCTGGAAACTAGGAGACACTCGGTGACGTAAAACAAATTGGAGAAAGTATCTGTTGAACCAATGAACAAGCAACTATGGAATTTATTGCTGGAGGACGTGGTCTGTAGCAACCCATAAACAATTTTTAATCTTAGGTAGACTCTGGAAAGTCCATTACTCATCCCCTAGGAGTGAGCAGTAAGGAATGAATCTATTTTGGGGGATCTGGCAGGCATTGGTCTATTTGTGACTTGGATTGATTTTTGTTGGAACAGGATATTGAGCTCAATGAAACTTTGGTTTGACCCAGCATGGTATAGTTTATGTTCTTATGTCATTTATGCTGCTAGGACCCTTCTTCCCCTTACTATTTTGTAATTTCAGTTTGTTCAATGTAAACCGCACTGATGCAGAATAGCGCGGTATATAAGAGAATGTAAATAAATACTACTAACCATGCAAAAAGAATATTCAATTACAGCAACAAAACTTCTCATTCTGAGAAGTAACACACAAACTTTCAAAAGACATACTTAGCACAAATGTAGCAATCCTTTCATTCCAAAACTCACAACCATCACTTTGCCTACGAAAAAGCAGTAATATAAATATTACACCAGGCCCTGGAACACTAATATACCTTCTGCTAGGAAACAGAACAAGCTGGACTACTACATACAAACTACATGTTAGAAGAACATACTGCACCTGGATCACATACAAGACAGACCTTCACCAAATATAGAATAAGGGAAACAAATCACAAACAGAAATATGTAGACAAACCCAAACTGGAAACCGCCATGAAATCAGACTCTACAACACCAAAGAAACATATGGCCAGATATTCAAAGGCATTTACATGGTTTAGAGACCTGCAGGTAAAGATAGGACAGCTTTTGCCATACCTATCTTTACCTGTGGAAGCTAACCAGACAGCAGCTCAATATCGCTGCTGCCAGGTTGGCTTGCGCTCCATGTAGGAATGCCAACCGGCCGATTTTTCCATGGCCATGCCAGCTGCCGGCAGAGATTGAAAACCAGCTCTTGAAAAGCCGTTTTTTTTTGCTCTGGCTGCAAGACCGGAAGCAGCCAGAGCAGAAAACTGACTTTTCATCTGCATTCCCTGGCCCCTTCGTGCAGCCTCACCTTCCCCTTGCAGCTGCTGTTCCTGCTTCTTACAGAGCAGCGGCTGAAATAAAGCTAATTTAAAAACAAAAGGAAACCTGTGTGGAGCCCTCCAGCCCTATGAAACCCCTGTTGCAGCATCCCGCCCCCTGTAATGTCACTTCATTTTGAGCACGGTGCTGCAGCAGGGGTTTCATAGGGCAGAGGGCTCCAAACAGGTTTCATTTTGTTTTTAAATTAGCTTTATTTCAGCCGCTGCGCTGTAAGAAGCAGGAACAGCAGCTGCAAGGGGAAGGTGAGGCTGCACTGAGCTGGGGGGGGGGGGCAGAGGGCTCCACACAGGTTTCATTTGGTTTTTAAATTAGTTTTATTGCAACTGCTGCTCTGTAAGAAGCAGGAGCTGTGGCTGCAAGGGGAAGGAGGTGGCAGAAGGAACTGACACAGAGGGAAGGTGAGGGCTGGAAGGGAACTGAAAGGGGGGGAGGTGGCAGGAAGAGAGCTGAAAGGGGGAAGAGGTGGCAGGAAGAGACTGACAGGGTGAAGGAGTTGGCTGGAAAACAGATGAAAGTGGGGGGGAGGAGGTGGCAGGAAGGGACTGACAGAGTGAAGGAACTGGCTGGAAGAGAGCTGAAAGGGGGGGGAGTTGAGGGCTGGAAGGAAGCTGAAAGAGGAGGGAAGGTGAGGGCTGGAAGGCAACTGAAAGAGGGGGAAGGAGATTGGTGCAAGGGAGCTGAAAAAGGGGGGAAGGAGGTGGCTGAAAGGGAGATGACACAGAGGGGAGGAGGGAGGTGTCAGTAAGGAAGCTGACAGAGAGGGTAAGGAGGGGGCTCGAAGGGAGCTGACACCTGGGGATGGTACTGGTAGGTGACTGGATAATGGGGAGGAGGCTGGAAGGGAGGGAGAACTGGGACTGGAAGGGAGCAGACATATGGGGATGGCACTGGAAGGGGGATGGACAGAGGGTAGGGTGACAGGAATGGAGCTGACACGGGGATGGCACTGGGAGTGGAAGTGAGCTGATACCTGGGATGGCATTTGGACTAAAAGGGGCTGAACAGTGGGGAAGGAGGGGGACTAGAAGGGAATGGACACCACTGGCAGTCCTGGGAATGCAAGGGGGTTGACATTAGAATGTAATGGGAGGGGAGGACTGGAAAAGGGGTGATACTGAGGAGGATTACTGGGACTGGAAATAGGCTGATGGAAGGACGTGAAGAAAACAAAAGAAGAGACAAGAAATGGCAGATGGATTATAGACCATAGAAAGAGAGCTAAGAGAAGACAGGAAAACAGAAGCCTCAGATCGGGACCAGCATGATCAGAATAAAATGGTCAGACAACAAAGGTAGAAAAAATAATTTTATTTTCAATCTAATGACTGGACTTTGTGCTACCTTTATATTTTACACAGTATGGGGAAATACATCTTTTATTTATCTGATGTTGCACTGCATGCGGAGTCTGGCTTCTTGGGGTTACGGTTTAATTTTTGTCTATATATTTCTCTTTTTGTTTTGTTCTTATTTATTGATGAGTGTGTGTGTGTTATTGATGAGTGAGTGTGTGTGTGTGTGTACAACCAATGCTGCATATTCTGTCAATATAGAATGTCTGTTTAAGAATGTGTAGCAATCTTGCTTGTTCACTGCACATTGCCCTCTCTGCAATTGTTTTTTGGACAGGGGGTGGAGCAAGGGTAGAGTGGGGGCGGGGCAGGACAAGGGGGTGGGGAAAGGACAGGGTGGGGGTGGGGGTGGGCATGGGCGAAGCATGACTAGCCACAGGTGGCAGGTTCTTCTCTTTCAAAAAGTTGGCAACCCTAATTCCATGTGGTGCTGTGCAGATATGGCCCCAGCATTGAATATACAGGGTTAGGTTCAACAGCAGCAGCTATTCACTCTAGAAGCACATAGCCATCGCCACTGAATATCGGGCCCACATTTCTTCTGATTGTACAATGCAAAATAAAAAGATATTAGATAGGAAACAGGTAAGAAATGGATTCTCCAGATCTTACGATTTCCACCATAAGTAAGATCGTTGGATCCTGAGGACTGGAAACACATAGCCAAGCAGTACATCTCACTGAAATGACTGTAGCAGATCAAGAGACAGAATCGTAAGCATCATAAGTAGCTCAGATGATATGATATAAACATTCATAAAGGTCAGCTCAAAGCTAAGCTTGCCTCTTGGGTGATAATATATAAGAGAGAATGTAAATAAATAATCCCTAGGGTTCTCCCAGCTACAGAAGAAAATCATGGTGATAATTTTATTTATTTATTTATGCAAGCTCTAGATACACCGCTAGGGCTGGAGCATAGAAGCGGTTTACAATATAAAGACTGCTAATGATAGAAAAAAGAACACCAATCAATTGACAGGACAGAGTAGCAAAGGATAGAGGGGGAAAAAGAAAGGAAATAATAGGAAGAGAGGAGACAGACAGATAGACATACAGACAAAACACTCGGATTGGTGGTTACTCAGAATGACTGGTCAACTAAGGTGAGTGGGGAGGTACATTGAATGCTAACTGGAAGAGATGTGTTTTTAGGGCAGCTTTAAACCTAGGGAAAGAAAGCTCAAAGCGGAGAGTAGAGGGGAGAGAGTTCCACAACGTGGGACCCAAGAAGAAAAAGGCAACACTTCTAATGTGTTCAAGGTGTGACTGGGAGACGGAGGGGAGGGCTAAACAGTGAGTATGAACAGAACGGAGAAGACAATGGGGATGATGGAAATGGAGGAGGTCAGCCAAGTAACAGGGAGTAAAGGTGTGAATAACCTTGTGGGCAAAGATAAGAATTTTGTATTTAATTCAGAAACAGACAGGCAATCGGTGCAGACAAGCTAGCAGAGGAGAGACATGATCAAACGGGAGGAGAGGGTGAGGATACGTGCAGCTGAAGCAACTGTAATCTGTGTAGCTGAAATTGAGGGAGGCCAGCTAGTACAATATTGCAACAGTCAATTCTGGAGATAATAAGAGAAAGAAGAATTGTGGACAGAGCATCTGAGGAAAGGAATGGGCAGATAGCGCAGATCTGGTGAAGATGGTAGAAGGAGCAGCGGGTGACGGAAGAAATATGTTAAGTGAAGGAGAGGGAGGAATCCAGGATGACCCCAAGGTATCAGAAAGAGGACACCAATGGGACAGGGGAAGACACAAGAATGGGGACTAGTGAGAAGGAATGGGTCCCAAAGGTTATCCAGGTAGCAGATGATTTGGCCGGGTTCAGGTGTAGATAGTTAGAGATCAACCAGGAATGAATTCGGGCCAGGCAGGAGTTCAGCAAGGAAAGGTCGGGAGCTGAAGAATTAGTGCGGTGGAGAAGAATTTATCGTCTGCATAGTAATATGTAGAGATGCCAGATTGCTGGATAAAAAGACAGAGAGGGGCCAAGAAAGCATTAAACAGAAGTGACAGGACTTATCCCTGAGGGACTCCACAGGATAGGGCAATAGCAGGAGAGGCTGACACATTGGAAAGGATGGAAAAAGAACGTGCTGTGAGGAAGGACCGAAACCATTTTAACGGAGTTCCAGAAACACCGAAGTCTTACAGACGGGTAAGAAGAGTGCGGTGGTCCACGAGGTCGAACACAGAAGAAAGATCAAGGGAAACAAGGGTGAGGTCACCCTGCTCATGTGCAACGTGAAGCTCATTTAACAAAGAGAGAAGAATAGATTCCGTACTGTGACCCTCGCGAAAACTGGACTGATGTGGATGAAGGGCGTTGATGGAAAGGAGATGAGAGGCTAGCTGAAGGAAAACAAACTGCTCTAGAAGCTTAGACAGAAAGCAAAGATTAGATACCAAACGCCAATTGACAAGAACAGAAGGGTCAAGGGAGAGCTTATTGAGAATAGGATGGACTAACACATGTTTCCAGGAGATAGGAAAAGAACCCGTGGAGAGACTGGAATTAAGCATTGAAAGAAGAGGCATAAAGAGGATAAGTGAAGGCTCCAGGAGCCATGTGGAAGGGATGGGGTCGAGGGAAAAGGTAGTTTTATGGGTGGCGGATAAAGTTGCAGCTAGTTCAAACACAGAAATCAAGTGAAAAGATGACTAAGTCTGAAAAAGGGAGTGGGGTAGGGGAGGAGGAGACAGAGGAGGGGACAGAGCGGAAAGAGAAAGTGGAGCTGGGCAGGAGGGAAGCGATGAATGGAGAAAAAAACCTTATCTGAGAAAAGTCTGTCAACTTGGAGGGGTCTGGGACTACGGATGTGGATGGAGATGAAAAGTAGGCAGCAACAAAAGGGCACCAAAAATAGAGTAAAGCTGACCAGATGACTGGGAAGCTGGGTAAATTAGACAAGAATAGTATTTGCGCTTGGCCTGATTAATTGAAGAGTGGTATTCCCGATGTCATTGACGAAATATATCTTGCATAACAGGAGGGATGAGAGCGCTAGACATGCTTAGCATGGCGTAGGTACGACCGAAGAAGATGGAGGCCGGGATGGTACCAGAGATGATGGGTGGGGCGAGTAATAGCAGGGGAGGGGGATGGGGAGAGCGAGGAGATTGAGTGCAGTAGACAGGGAAGTATTCCAGGTGACAGCCTGGGAATCTTGGGACAAGAGGGGAAAGTTTGATGGTAGAAGCTGATCTGCTAAAGGGAAGAGCTGTAAAGTGTGGGGGGCATCTAGCTTGAAGAGGAGGGGGGGACAAGGGAGGGGACCAGAGAGGAATGGAAGGATAACGGAAGATCTGAAGCTGATGTGCATGGACTCTCATGGCTAGGAGGTACTTTGGTAAGACTTTTTGTCTATAGCATCGATGGTTCTTTGTTTCTTGCCTAGTGGAGTATGGACTTGACTTTTAGTGAGTTTGGAGTTTTTGAACACTGCCTCTGAGACCACAGACTTGTGTGATAGCTGTTGATGACCAAAACCTGGCACTGGCAGGACCTTATAGTTGAGGTCCAGTTGTTGAGAGATAGGATGACTTAAAGATGAGTTTTTCCAGATGGGGGTCTGAAGGTCCTGTAAAATATGATGCACCAAGAAGGCTATAACTTCCTTAGGGGCATTGCAGGCCTTAAGAATGGGTTGAAAGTCACATTTATTTGCTGGATTCTAAGAATCACTCAAGCCAAGGGCTTGGGGTATTTTTTGCCGGAACGTAGGGTAGGAGTAGTCTAATATAGTGTCTTCAGCATGGAAATGGTCTGGAAGTGGTGGGGAAGGATCGCCTCCAGAAATAAGGGAGGCTTCTTCCCAGTGGAGAGTTCTGGCTTCGCTAGGTAGAGTGTCAACTTCTAATAGAGGTGGAGCTCGCTAGTCAATTAGAGAAGGAGAATCCCTGATATCATGTGAAGGAGCAGGGATGGGTTGTGAGTCAGAGACCAGTGGTGCTGCTCCCATTAACATATTTTGGAGAAGAAGGGCAGCACTGTCCTGTACAAATCTCTTCAAGAGTGATATCAGATAAGTATCAGGGCTTTGTGGTACTGCAGCCAGGTGCTGTGGAGACAGGGCCAGCATGGCAGTGTAGTTGAACTTAAACCATTTACTGGAGGACCTGATCACTATTGGGGATCCCAGTGCTCCACTTCTGAGTGATTACTTAGGAAGTGGCTAGCAGGGAAGGCAAGCCAGTATCCCTTCCACTCTGAGAAGCCTGGGAATTTGTAGGCTCTCTGGAGGACTTGTGTTTAGATTCAACCTTAGCCTTACCTTTTTTTGGATTAGTTCCGCTCTGGGGTCTTTTCTCTGGATTTGAGAACTGTCTGGAGGAGGAGGGGTGGAAGTGCTGCTCTGAAGCTGTGTGCTGTGAGAGACAGAAAGATTTATTGGTGCCAGGAGGGAGTCTGCTTCCTGTTGCATGGCTGCCCCATGTGTCCCCAATGGAGTCCTGTCCGGGCCTGACGGGATGGTCGGGTAGATAGGCTTGAGTACTGCCATAAAAAGGAGCTGAGGAGAGAAACCTACAGAGGAATGAGGAACATGTCGCCATGGCCAAGTCTGCTTTAATTTAAAAAGAAAGGGAAGATGAACAAGACCCCAGTGGCAGAGGAGTTTCCATTAATGAATTGAAGCGTGGTTTCATTTTTAAAATATTATGAGGAGAGTGCCCTGATGGAGGAGGAGGGGAGAGCCGAGGTTGACGGTACCGCAGTTCAGGAAAACCGAAGAGTCGGAAGCACAGGCTGAGTTGGCGGGAATGAGCGTGCATGCTTGGAAAAAACGTAGTTTCTTTCTGAGCTAGAGGAGAGCCAGGCACCGGGTTTCGTCAGAGACGATACCCCCTTGGAGTGTGCCTGCATCACCCCTGCTTATCTCCAGAGAATGTTGGATCCCAATTTTACTTATGGTGGAAATCATGAGATCCAGAGGATCCGTTTGTAGCAGTGAAGGAGATTCCGGAGGATCTCTCTTCATTGCTGCAAAAGAAACCTATCTTCAGCCTCACTCGAGCACTGCCAGTGGCTTCTCCTGAAGCAGATCCACTGCCGCTGCCTCATTCACTCCGCCCATCCCTTCCTGTACAGGTGCTGCATCTCTCATTCTCTCCCCACTACTGAATTTGAAGGATCCTGTAATTCACAGAGCCAATTTAATGTGGAATCATATACATTTCACCCATTTCCCAAAGACGAAAAAGATAAATCAAAGACTTCCACAAAAGAAAAAAATAGGGAAAACTGTTCCATCTTGAGGGAACCAGAAGGAATGAGTAAACAGCTAGAGCTGCCATGGATTTCTGAGGGCAGGTGCGTACAGGCCAGAAAACAGCAGGTTTCCCACCCTGTACTTGCAGGCAGGACTGGCCCGTCCATTGAGCAAGAATGTTTTTTTGCACAGGGCCCCGTGTTTCAGGGAGCCCCGCGCAAAAAACATTCTACATCAGCCCAGCTAGATTTTAAAAACACAATCCGGCTACTGCTGCCGCTGCCGCCACGGCAGCAGCAGAATCGAGCGTCTCGCGGGGCCCCCCTGCCCAGCAGAGTCCTCCCTGCAGCATCAACTGACTCAGCGTCAGCTGTCAAAGCCGCGAAGGGAGAGCTTCTCTCTCGCGGCTCTGTTAACCCCGCCTGGCGGGATTAACAGAGCCGCGAGAAAAGGAAACTCCCTTCGCAGCTCTGAAAAGCCCGTGCCCGCAGCAGCCGGATTGTTTTTTTTTTTAATCTAGCTGGGCTGATGGGGGGAGGGGGGTTGAGACTGGTAATGGGCTATGGGGGGGGCTAAGACTGGAAGTGGGCTGTTGGGGGGGTTAGGACTGTTAATGGGCTATGGGGGGGTTCGGACTGGTAATGGGCTATGAGGGGGCTAGGACTGGAAATGGGCTGATGGGGGGGTTAGGACTGGAGGTGAGCTGATGGGGGGGTTTAGGACTGGTAATGGGCTATGTGGGAGGCTAAGACTGGAAATGGGCTGATGGGGGGGTTAGAACTGGAAGTGGGCTGATGGGTTAGGACTGGTAATGGGCTATGGGGGGGCTAGGCCTGGAAATGGGCTGACGGGGGGGTAGGACTGGAGGTGTGCTGATGGGGTGGGTTAGGACTGGTAATGGGCTATGTGGGGCTAAGACTGGAAATGGGCTGATGGGGGGATTAGGTCTGGAAGTGGGCTGATGGGGCGTTAGGACTGGTAATGGGCTATGTGGGGCTAAGACTGAAGACGGGGTGATGGGGGTTAAGACTGGTAATGGGCTATGGGGGGGACTAGGACTGGTAATGGGCTGGGGGGGTTGCTAGGACTGGAAATGGGCTGAGTGGAAGGGGGACATGAACTGCAAATAGTTGATGGGGACGGGGGTTGGAATAGAAATGGGCTGAGTGGAAGGGAGCTAGGATTTGGCATGAGCTGATGGTGGAGCTAGGAAAGGACTAGAAATGGGCTGATGGGGGCTGGGATTGGAAATGAGCTGATGGAGGAACTCGGATAGGACTGGAAATGGATGGGGGAGCTAGAACTGGAAATGGGCTGATGGTATGGCTAGGAAAGGATTGGAAATGGGCTGATGGGGGTTAGGACTGGAAATGCGCTGATGCGGGGACTAGAAGGGAGCGGATGCTGGGTGGGGCTGGAACTAGAAGGGAGCTGATGTTGGGGGAGGATTAGAATGGGATGGAGCTGGGACAGTGAAACGGAGAGGGGAAAAATATTTTGTGTGGGAGGGAAGACAAATCTACAATTGGCCGGATATTGGGAGAGTAAGTGGGGACTGAGGATGGAGGAGTAAAATTTGAGTGGATGAAATAGGAATGAGGAAAGAGCAAAAGGAGAAAGATTAGTATGTTAAAGCAGATGTAGAGAAAGAATGGAAAAAAAAACTAGAAGAGAGAAGAAAGGACAAATGGACAGCAGATGATGGAGAGTTAGCAGAAGACACGAAGAAACCAGAAGAAAGTGGCTGGAGCAATTGCAACTGAAAGAAAAATGCACAAAAGGTAGAAAAATATCTCTTTATTTTGAATTTATTAACTGGAATATGTCAGCTCTGGGAAATGTGCCTCATTAACGTCTGCGCTTTGTTTAATACAAGAGGAAATTAATTTATAGTTTTATTTCTACAGTGTTGTTGTACTTTCCAAGTTTAGCTTTTGGGGTTCCCAGTTGAATTGTCTTCCTGTTTCTAAATTGTGATTCCTTGTTTGGTGATGGTCTATGTTCTGCATGTGTAACTGAGCTGAGGTATTCTGTTTATGTAATTCCTATTTGACATTGCCACTTGTTCTCTTTCCCCAGTAGGTCATGTATTGTTATTCTCTGAAATGTATTGGTTTAATATTTGCAGTGTTGCCTTTTGATAGGTAGGGTTTGGTGCTTTGTGAGTCCTGGTAGTGCTGTTACGATACAGCGGGTTTGCTATGGGTTCTAAATGGGCAGTGTTTGTAGTAGTTCCTAATGTGCCTGGCGGTTGGCACTGGATTATAGTAATGTAGAAATCTTTTAGTCTTTCTTTATCCATGCACTCATTAAGAGGCATGTTTACTAAAAGTTAGTGTATGGTAACATTATGCAAATATTTATGCAAATGAGGCCCCACACCGAGTCTCCGCACATGGCCCCGCACCCCCCTTGGGCCGCCCCTGCTTGCAGGATACCAAATCGAAACCTCTTTTCAATCACACAAACAAAACAAAGATAAACCTTCACCCAATTCAGAATGTGGTGCAGAACTAGAAAACAGGAATGCATTTTCGTCTATACAAAGACGATCCGTAGTCACAGTTCCCATGAGAAGAGGCTGTTATGTAATACTGCAACCCTTATAAGATTTATGCTGGGGGCTCAAAAGGTCCAACACAACATCTTTCACCCCACACAAAAAAATAGGAGAGGCTTGCAGCTTCAGCCCCCTCACAAGAATAATATGTCATCTCACCCAACCCTTTATGCAACTTAGCCTCATCAGTGAAACTTAATCCCCTCTTCACCCCTCCTCAAGCTCTCTCCCCCTTTTTCCCCATTCCCTCCTCCTCCTCCACCTCTCACTCACCCCCCCCCCCCCCCTTTTTACCCCCAGCTCCACCTCTCACGTGCATTTTAGGCAGTCACCATTCTGCAAGTGTATACATAAGTCCTGTCATGCATACTTTCAGTTTGGGCGTGCACAGGGGAAGAACTTGGCCAGAGCATAGGTGCAGCCTACATTTACACACATTTCTGAACAGTCTAGACGCAGACATTTAGGCCTGTTCTACAGCAGATGTAAATGCCGCTACTAAACTGAGGTGCTTCTTTACACTCCTCTTTTATAAAGTAAAGTAAGGACATACTTTACTTTGTAAAATAGGACCAAAATACATATGTGGCTTTATTAGCCGTCTTTCATCTCATTTTTTAACCAAGTTGGCTATCATTTGGCCTTTCTTCCCCCTTTTTTCATGCGCAGAAGAAAAAGTGGCAAGGTAACAAGACCTTTTTCAGGTATACTGGGAGAGGAAGGTTACCAGTGGTGAACTTGCAAGACTCAATGGTGCTGAGGACTGATTTGTGTAATGTGACAAGAAAAAAGTGGACCTAAATATTTTTGTAAGTGATATTACAGAATGGCTTTCAAGTAAGGTATGCCTCTTTGCTGATGATACCAAAATAACGAGGGATCTAGCTAAGCTTGAAAAATGGTCAAGAAATTGACAGCTGAGATTTAATGCTAAAAAATGCAGGGTCCTATATTGGCCTGCAAAAATTCAAAGGAGCAGTACAGTACAAAAATCAAATTGATTACATCTGTTGAAGTCAACGATGGAAAAGCTCAATAACATCAAAGGCAAAAACAATTAATTCAAAAACAGAACTAAGTATAATTTAAAAGATTCTTCCTGGAGGGGGCGCTCGTGAGCCCGCAAGAAGATGGCAGCAGTTTAGTGTAGCTCCGATCCTGAATCCCCCTGTTGAACCTTGGGCAGGGGCAAAAATGCTAGTATTTAGCTCGTTTTGATGTATGGAGCTCCTGTGGCTATAGCAGATCACCCCAGCCCATCAGCGCTGATGATCAGCGGTCGCAAGCCTGGAAAATAGGGAGAGAAGCAAAACGCTGCTGGCGCAGCTTTCCCTGGTGCTGCTCCCGCTGATAAGCAAGAGGATCTCCTGCTAACAGTGGCCTTTGGAGAGTCTTAAACGTTTAGTGCCCCTTTATGCGCCCTTCCAATCCTGGTTTTGGCACAGCTGATCTTAATCTGACCATTTTACATACTTGAAGGCAGTTTCTAATTGAATCAGAGACACGGGAGAGAACCAGCGATCGGAGAAAACTACATGTGTGCCCGGGTGTGCTGCCTTGAGATGATCACCTGCTTGGGAGGTGAGCCTGCCGGTGGGCGAAACGAGGGGTTCCTGCTGGTGCTTCTGCTCTGCTGCCTGGCTGTGACTTCAGGGCCCTGTGTTGCTGCAGCCATTGCAACGCGGCTGTCGCACGCATGATCAGTCCTGCGTTCCAATTTGCATGAGCGGGAAGAAGACGTTTCTGGTGACTGTAAAGACTTCCAACTGGCGCTTTCAAGAAAAGTTTCATGTGGATCCCTCTTGACAGCTGATTTTTTTGTAGTTGCGGCGCCGATTTCTTCTCCTGATGTCTGATTGAAGTACCTCTGTGTGACTGATTCTGCTGCCTTGCTTTAAGCTGTTTAGTAGAAATCTATGCCAATAGTAAGTCTGGTGCACCATCTAGTGGCCAGAAGTGGGACTTTCTTTACCAGACTAAATTAATCTGGCTTTCCCTGATTCCCTTGTTGGTAGCCTGTCTGCAAGTTGCTAAGAGTTTTGATAGTGTCCTGGTGCAGTCTGTGAGATAAGCGGCGCCCTGAACATCTTTTCCTGCTGTCTTGGAGGAACAGATATTGGAGTCAAATGGCTACAAAAGCTAAAGGGCCAGAGGCAAAAGATAAGCCACGTGCCTCACAAAGATTGATGGGTAAGACCGGAACGCATGATAGCTCCCCGAGAAAGATGTTGTTGGAAGAGTCTGGGGAGGAAATGCTAAGTGAGTTAGAGCATGGACATACAACGCAATCCACACACTCTTTTGCAACGTCAACTCCGGAGGAGCTTTGAGGAACTAGCTACAGAATTTAGATCGATGCGAGAGGAGGTGATGACTACGATTGCAGAACTTCGTGGAGATATTAGGGAGTTGGGCAATCGAGTGGAGGAGGTAGAAACTAAAATGGAAGACCATAATGAAACCTTGGTGGACTTGCAGTGCACAGCAGACAAGCAGCAGTCTCAGGTATTGGAACTCACATATAAGATTGATGATATAGAAAATCGGGCACGCAGAAACAATGTGCGCTTCTGAGGCATACCTGAGGCTGCAGGTGGGGCAGAGAATTTGGTGGAGGTGAGAAGAACGTTGGCTGCCGGACTTTTAACAGTGCAGGAGTTTGCCTCTCATGGGAACATGGAGATTGAAAGGGTGCATCGTGCACTGAGAAAGCCTTCCCATAATCAACAGAGGGATGTTATCGCCTGCTTTTTGCGATACACTGATGCGGAGCTTTTGCTGCGGAGAGGCCAGGAGAAGAAAGTGGTCCAGTATCAGGATGCAGCTGTATCCCTGTACCAGGATCTTTCGATATTCACGTCAGTACGTCGGAGGGAGATCAAGACGATCATAGAGGTGTTGAACAGAGAAGGGATCCGTTACACATGGTCCTTTCCTTTTCGAATGAACTTTATGCTGGGAAACAAAAAAATTTTGGCAAAAGATCATACAGAGGCTTGGAGATCGCTTCGCCAAGCCGGCCTTGTGGAGGATAATGCACTGCAGGTGACAACAGTTCCCAAGCCTCAGCATTTGAAATGGAAGAGGGTGGGAAGGAACACTCAATTCCAGGAACAGCACAATACTGTGTGACTGAAATCTGGGAGATAAAACGATTTGGTCACAGAAGGTGTGGTGGCTGCCTGAGGAACAGAAGGCTGAGGCTGTTGAAACTGTGGAGATGCAAGTGGATAACCCCTACTAGGGGATGCATACTTGGATTAAGTGTATTGGCTAGATATCTTGCCGTCTCTTAATTAATGTATTCCTTATCTTACTTTGATAATAGGATTGTTGTTGGAAAGGTTAGGGACTGCTGCATACTATTGTATGGGTTGGGGTGAAAGGAAAAAAGGGAAAATAAATAAATAAAAACAAAAACAAAGGGGGGACCTGGATGGATTTGATTTTGGATCATCCTTATCATGCCCTGTGAAATTGGCAGGCAAGTGATGACGGGGAGGGAGGGTGGAGATACACAGGGGGATGAGAGACAGGGTGAGGGCTGGAGGGGGGAAAGTTGAGTGTCACATGTATGATTTTCTCCCAGTTGGTGAGAGGTCTTACGTGTGCACTAGGTGCAAGGAGCTCTTTGCTCTCAGGGAACGAGTCCATTCTCTAGAGGCTAGAGTAGCAGACTTGGAAAACATAAGAAAGACAGAGAGGTACATAGACGAGACCTACAGGGATATAGTCCTGAAGTCCCACCTCCAGTCTGGCAGCATCCCTGTTGCCATGGAGGAGAGAGGTCACGTGACAGGAGAGCATCACCCTGGTGTGGCAGGAAGTGATCCTGTAACTAGGACCTGTCCTCCAGGTGATGTAAAACCCTCTTGCACCGAGGAAGTTTCTCCAGGGCCATGTGCCCATGAGGGAAGGGTTAGGACAGCCGTTATAGTTGGTGATTCGATCATTAGGCATGTAGATAGCTGGGTGGCTGGTGGACGTGAGGATCGCCTGGTAACATGCCTGCCTGGTGCGAAGGTAGCGGACCTCACGCGCCACCTAGATAAGGTCTTAGATAGTGCTGGGGAGGAGTCTGCTGTCTTGGTACATGTCGGTACCAATGACATAGGAAAATGTGGTAGGGAGGTTCTGGAGGCTAAATTTAGGCTTTTAGGTAGGAAGTTGAAATCCAGAACTTCCAGGGTAGCGTTCTCCGAAATGCTTCACGTTCCACGTGCAGGACCCAAAAGGCAGGCAGAGCTCCGGAGTCTCAATGCGTGGATGAGACAATGGTGCAGAGATGAGGGGTTTGGGTTTGTTAGGAACTGGGGTACATTCTGGGGAAAGGATGGGCTCTTCCGAAGGGATGGGCTTCACCTTAACCGGGATTGAACCAGGCTGCTGGCATTAACCTTTAAAAAGGAGATAGAGCAGCTTTTAAACTAGATAATAGGGGAAAGCCGACAGTCGCCCAAGAGCGGAAGGTTCGGAAGAATGTATCCTTGAAGGATACTACCAAAAGCAGAGAGGTTCCAAAAAAGAGTAAAGTAGCCCAGATGCCCTCGAGTACAGAGCAGACAGAGCTTAAAGATCCCAAATTACCCATGTCTACCAATAGCCAAATTAATATGAATAAAATACAGTCTCTAAAATGCTTGTATGCAAATGCTAGAAGTCTAAAAAATAAGATGGGAGAGTTAGAATATATAGCACTAAATGAGAGGTTAGATATGATTGGAATATCAGAGACATGGTGGAAGGAGGACAACCAGTGGGACACTGTGATACCTGGGTACAAACTATATCGTAATGATAGAGCTGATCAAATTGGTGGAGGGGTTGCGCTCTATGTTAGAGAGGGCATTGAGTCAGAAAGGATTAAAGTTTTGCAGGAAACAAAATTTGCTGTAGAATCTCTATGGATTGAAATTCCATGTAAAAAGGGGGAAGGCGATGGCAGTGGGGGTGTACTATCGACCGCCTGGCCAGAATGAACAAATGGATGATGAAATGCTGAAAGAAATCAAGGAAGCTAACAAATGTTACAGCGCAGTAATAATAATGGGTGATTTCAATTACCCCGGTATCGACTGGGCCAGTGTCACGGCAGGACATGCTAGGGAGATAAAGTTCCTAGATGACATAAATGACTGCTTCTTGGAGCAGCTGGTTCATGAACCGACCAGAGGGGAAGCCATATTAGACCTAGTCCTTAGTGGAACACCAGATCTAGTGCAAGAGATAAGGGTGTTGGGGCCACTTGGCAATAGTGATCATAGCATGATCGCCTTTGATTTAATTAGTGGAGGAGGGATAGTACGGAAATCCACAGTACTACCTTTTAACTTTTGAAAGGGAGATTATGATAAAACGAGGAAAATAGTTAAGAAAAAACTAAAAGGAGCAGTTGCAAAGGTTAAAGACTTACATCAAGCTTGGGTGTTGTTGAAAAATACTATCTTGGAAGCCCAGACCAGCTGTATTCCACACTTTAAGAAAAGTGGAAGGAAGTCCAAAAAACTGCCAGCATGGTTTAAAGGTGAGGTCAGAGAGGCTGTTGTTGCTAAAAAAGCATCTTTCAGGAAATGGAAAAAAGAGCCAAACGATGAAACGTGGAAACAGCACAAGCACTGGCAGGTCAAAGGCAAGGCATTGATAAAGAAGGCAAAGGGAGAATTTGAGAAGAAGCTTGCTGCGGAAGCAAAAACCCGAAATAAAGATTTTTTCAAGTACATTCGTAGCAAAAAACCTGTGAGAGAGTCGGTTGGACCATTAGATGATAGAGGAGTTAAAGGGGCACTAAAAGGCGAAAAGGCGATAGCGGAGAGACTGAATGAATTCTTTGCTTCGGTCTTTACTGAGGAAGATGTAGGGATGTTACCCATGACTGAAGTGGTATTTAAAGGTGCAGAAGAATTGAAGGAAATATCGCTACATCGGGAAGATGTATTACAACTATTAGATAAACTGAAGAGTAGCAAATCACCTGGGCCGGATGGTATACATCCAAGGGTGTTGAAAGAACTGAAATATGAGATTGCAGACCTGCTATTAGTAATCTGTGAACTATCATTAAAATCATCTCTAATACCTGAAGATTGGAGGATCGCCAATGTAACACCAATTTTTAAAAAGGGTTCCAGGGGTGATCCGTAAAACTACAGACCGGTGAGCCTCACATCAGTACCGGGAAAAATGGTAGAAACCATCATAAAGAATAAAATTACTCAGCATGTAGATAGTCATGGCCTAATGGGAGACAGCCAACATGGCTTTAGACAAGGAAGATCTTGTCTTACTAATCTGTTATGTTTTTTGAAAGTATGAATAAACAGGTGGACAAAGGTGAGTCGGTTGATATAGTGTATCTGGACTTTCAGAAAGCCTTTGACAAGGTCCCTCATCAGAGACTTTTGGCAAAACTAAAGAGTCATGGGATAGGAAGCAGTGTACTACTGTGGATCAGGAACTGGTTAAAAGATAGAAAGCAGAGGGTTGGGCTGAATGGCCAATTTTCCCAATGGAGAAAGGTGAATAGTGGTGTACCCCAGGGATCTGTGCTGGGTCTGCTGCTTTTTGACATATTCATAAATGACCTGGAAAGTGGAATAACGAGTGAGGTTATCAAATTTGCAGATGACACAAAACTATTTAAAGTTGTTAAAACCCAAGAGGATTGTGGAAAATTGCAAGAGGATCTTGATAAATTGGAAGACTGGGCATCAAAATGGCAGATGAAATTTAATGTAGACAAGTGCAAAGTTATGCACCTAGGGAAGAACAACCCAAACTATGGTTACACAATGCAAGGTTCCACATTAGGAACTACCACCCAGGAAAAAGATTTAGGCGTCATTGTGGATAACATGTTAAAACTCTCGGCCAAGTGTGCAGCGGCAGCCAAGAGAGCAAATAGAATGCTAGGTATCATAAGGAAAGGAATGGAAAATAAAACAAAAGATATTATAATGCCTCTATACCGTTCCATGGTGAGACCGCACCTTGAATATTGTGTGCAATTCTGGTCACCCTATCTTAAAAAGGATATAGCGTTATTAGAAAAGGTTCAGATTAGAGCCACCAAAATGGTAAAGGGGATGGAAGGATACTCCTATGAGGAAAGGCTAAAAAGGTTAGCGCTCTTTAACCTGGAAAAGAGACGGCTGAGGGGAGATATGACAGAAGTCTATAAATTAATGAACGGAGTGGAACGGGTAAACGCAGATCGATTGTTTACGTTATCAGAATACAGAAAGACTAGGGGACATGCAATGAAGCTACAGGGTAAACTATTTAATACTAATAAAAGAAAATATTTTTTCACTCAACGTGTAATCAAACTCTGGAATTTGTTACCTGAGGATGTAGTAAAGGCTGTTAGTGTAGCTGGGTTTAAAAAAGGTTTGGACAAGTTCCTGGAGGAAAGGTCCATAAACCATTATTAAGAAGGGACCCAGGATATCAATGCTTGACCCAGTACAAGTATTGCAGAACCTGTGTCTTTTGGGGAAACTGCTAGGTACGTATGACCTAGATTGGCCACTGTTGGAAACAGGATACTGGGCTTGATGGACCTTGGTCTGACCCAGTATGACATATCTTATGTTCTTATGTGGGCTTGGGTAGGGGTTTAAGAATAATAGCATGGGGAGAGGGGAGGATGGAGGGTGTCTTTTTGTATATCAATAAGGGGAAGTTGGGAGGGGAGAGGTTGATAAAGACTGGGGAGGAATGGATGATGGGGTCTGAAGGCCAGGTGGACTGCATGGGGCAGGAGTCACTAAAAGGCGGGAGAAGGGAGGAGGATGATATAAAATGTTGAGGGCTGTTTCCCTTAATGTAAAGTGCCTCAACTCCCCTCAAAAATGCTTGTGGTTGTTTAAGGAGTTGAGGTCTTTGAAAGGGGAAATTGTGTTTCTGCAGTAGATGCATCTCCGCAGCAACAACCAATGTTGGCTAAAATGTAAACCCTATTCTGAAGTGTGGGTAGCATCAGATGAGAAAGGAAGGAAGAAATGTGGAGTGGCCATGCTGTTTCATGAGGTCCTGTCCTTGCGGGTGGAAGACGTTAAGAAGGATACGTTGGGACATTGGCTCCTTATGAATGCCTGCTTAGATGGACATTTAATCACTTTGGCTAATATATATGCACCTAATGAAGGCCAGGTGAAATTTTTTGCTCGACTGAAGGTCCTATTGGCAGAGTTTGCGAAAGAGCCTATCATTTTGGGCGGAGATTGTAATGCGCATATGGTGCCACACTTGGAATCGACGGGGCGGAATGTGAGGATGGGTAATGGGATTAGCCGGGCATTGAGGATGTTTACGACTGATCTGGGTCTACGGGATGTTTGGAGGGACACCCATCGCGGAGAAAAAAGCTATACATGTTACTCATCAGTCCATCAGGTACATACACATATTGACTATTTCCTGCTGGACCTGCATCTGATGGAGGGGGGGGGGGTGGAAGCTGGACATGGTACTTTAACATGGTCGGAGCATGCTCCCTGCTGGATTTCCATTCCTGCTGATCTGAGTGGAGAGCGGAGGCGGATGTGGCAGTTAAACGAGCGATTTTTTCGGCAGATCCCTGCTGTTCAAGATCATGGACGATTCATACAAGACTTTTTTGAGCTAAATGACACCAGGGAGGTTACAATGCCAGTGGTTTGGGATGCTTTTAAGGCTACAGCTCATGGCCGCCTGATGGCTGAGGCGACCCGAACCAGGAAAGCTTGGGAACAGGAATCTCACCGTTTAGAGGAGGAAGTTAAGCGCCTCCAGTTAGAACATGCACGGACGGGCTCTAAATGTGTCTGGCGCCAGTGGCAGGAAACGCGGGCCCGATTGGATGCCTGTGTGCAAAGGGATTTGGATAGTATGCGTCATAAACTACGACAAACCTTTTATAAAAAGAGGAATAAAGTTGGGCAATACCTTGCCCTGCGACTCTGGCAGCAACACACATGATGCATTCAAAACACAATTAACAAGACATCGCTCATCCGTATCTTCCAGTATGAAAAAATATTACGCAGGCAGACTACAGCGCTCCCTCAACAAACCTCACGAGCTCTTCCACATTGTGAAAACCTTAGCAAAGGAACCTTCTCAAGGTGCTCCACCCCACCTAGATCCTCAGGAATACGCCAACTACTTACGGAGCAAAAGTAATCAGCTTGATCCAACTTCTATGCCCCCTACTTCAGCCAACACTCCCTACACTGTCCATCTACCCTCACCTAGCCAATTCTCAGGTGAGACTCAACACACTCTTTCATCCTTCGCCACCCCAAATGACAGAGTCATTCAAGACACCATCTTAAAAATAAACTCCACAACATCACCTTCCGACCCCTGTCCAGCTTCCTGGATAAAGTCACTACGGGCTGATCTCAGCCCATTTCTATCTAAAATGATAGATATATCGTTCTCTACAGGGACATTCCCTCACACTCTGAAGCAGACCTCCATCAGACCTCTCCTAAAAAACAGCAGGTTGGACCCCTCCTTGATGGAATCCTATAGACCCATCTCCAGCATTCCTCTCCTTTCGAAAATCATTGAAAAGATTACTCAACGTCAGCTACAAGATTATCTTGACTCCAATGCACCTTTGCTCGGCCACCTCTGTACCAGCGCGTCTAGTCCCTCAGACATTCTTTCTCTTCGACGACTGTAAAACTGACTGGACTTGGCTGACGCGAAGGTCGCCATCAGATCCATGACCGGCTCCCCCCACCGGTACACGATCTGCTCGAACACCTCTTGATTCAGCTACCATTCCCCGGGATCTAACCTTACCCGACTGAAGTAATCGGCAGCAATGTTCTCTGTGCCGACCAAATGCGTTGCTGAAATCGTCTGCAGGTGAGCCTCCGCCCAAGACATCAGGAGCTCCGCCTCATTCTCTAACCTGGCACTGCCCGTGCCGCCTTGTCGATTGATGTACGCCACCATGGTAGCATTGTCTGAGAAGACCCGAATCGCCCGAGTGCGAACCCTTGGGAGAAACTCCTATAGGGCTAAGCGAACGGCTCTCATTTCCAGCTGATTGATGGACCAAGTCCTTTCCTCTGGAGTCAACCAACCCTGCACCACTCGTCCCTCGCAATGGGCTCCCCATCCCGAGAGACTTGCATCCATAGTCAGTGGAAGCCAGCACAGAAACTCCAATGGGACTCCCACCTGCAGGTTCTTTTCACTCAGCCACCACTGGAGGGCTTTCCGCACTTTCCGTGGACACACCAACCTGCAAGTCAGTGGCTGATGCTGATGAGACCACTGCCGTAACAAAGCTCTCTGCAAAGGTCTCATGTAAGCCCACGCCAGGGAACCAGATTGATTGCCGCCACCATTGTCCCCAAGAGCTGAAGATAATGCCATGCTGTTGGTTCCGCTAACCGCAGAAACTGCTGCACCAGCACCTGCAGAGCCACCACCCGCCTTTGAGGCAGGAACACCCAAGTCCCAAGAGTATCGAACTGTGCCCCTAGGTACTCGAGATCCTGAGAAGGGGTCAAGTGACTCTTGTCAACACTGATGATCCAGCCTAATTCGCTCAAGAAACTGACCACCCGCCCTGTTACCTGAGCACTTTCCTCCTCGGACTTTGCTCGAATGAGCCAATCGTCCAAGTAGGGATGCACCAATATGCCTTCACGTCGCAAGGCTGCTGCTACCACGACCATCACTTTTGGTGAACTTCCTCGGAGCCGTTGCGAGACCGAACGGCAATGCTTGAAACTGAAAGTGACCCATGGACACCGCAAATCGGAGAAAAATAAATGGAGCCGGAAACGCCGGATGACTCCTGCACGGTCCCCTGCCACGCAGCTGAACAGCAAACAGAATTTCAGCCCCCCTCGCGGCAAAAAACAACCAGGAGCTCTGGCCTGCGCGACCCTCCTACCTTCCCACAAGAAAAACCGGGCTGCTGTCTTGCAGACGAAGTAGAAGGCAGTCGCCGATCTCCTTAAACCGGCGGCTGCCTTATTGCCCCCAACAACTGTTCCTCACCTGGCCCTGGGGGGTTCTGGAGCGGCGGAAGACCGAGACTCAACGTCCGGCAGATCCTCGGCACTCAGAGTCAGGTCTGTCAGGCGATCAGCCCGTTTTCTTTTTTTTTTTTTCTTTTTTTTAGGTTTCCCAGCCACCAAATGGAGGGAGAAAGGAGCTTCTTTTTTTCCCAAAAAAAAAACTTTACAGCAGCCAAAAGAGGAAGGAAAGAGCACTACCAACCAATTTAAAGATAAATCAAGAAACTAAGCTCTTCTCAGTTGTCCCTTCAGTGAGTCCTAACCCAGGAATCACCTGCTCCAGCTGCTTGGAGACTGAGCTTACTGGAAGGCTGGGGGTGGTGCCAGCTGCCTAAGTATCATGATGTCATCAAAGTTGTGACATGCTCAGTCTCCATGCTGCAAGAAGAGGTGCTCAACCCTGAGGTGCGGGACTGGACTGGAAGGATGATAAGGAATGGGTGATTTCAATTACCCCGGTATCGAGTGGGTCAGTGTTATGGCAGGACATGCTAGGGAGATAAAGTTTCTAGATGAAATAAATGGCTGCTTCTCGAAGTAGCTGGTTCATGATCCAACAAGAGGTGAAGAAACCACACAGACAGCAAACATCCTCACAACAAGCCGAAGACCACAAAGAAGCGAGTGGTGTATAGAGATCACAGGTGCTCTATTACTTGAGGAACCCCTACATTAATTAATAAAGTCAGATCTATAAAAACAAAATAACCAAAGTTAACGAGCATCATGGCCTATACTTATTGGGAAGCCCATTCTCTATAATCATCTAGTCTGATAGAAGCTTTAAAGGGGGTGAATCTAATCTCACAATATATTTTGTAATTACATTTTATAAGTGTGAATACTGAAATGAAACTGATCTTGTGTAGGTGAAGCCATTTTGGACCTAGTCCTCGGTGGAACACAAGATCTGGTGCAAGAGATAAGGGTGTTGGGGCCACTTGTCAATAGTGATCATAGCATGATCGTGTTTGATTTAATAAATGGAGGAAGGACAACAAGGAAATTCACAGTACTACATTTTAACTTTCAAAAGTGAGACAATGATAAAATGAGGAAAACAGTTAAAAAAGTAAAAGGAGCAGCTACAAAAATTTACATCAAGCCATGGGTGTTGTTTAAAAATACTATCTTGGAAGCCCAGACCAGCTGTATTCAATGCTTTAAGAAAAGTGGAAGGAAGTCCAAAAAACTGCCAGCATGGTTTAAAGGTGAGTTCAGAGAGGCCTTTGCAGCCAAAAAAGCATCTTTCCGGAAATAAAAAAGGAGCCAAATGATGTAAAATGGAAACAACATTTTTCAAATACATTTGTAGCAAAAACCCTGTGAGGGAGTCAGTTAGGCCATTAGATGATAGAGGGCTAAAAGGGGCACTAAGGCCATACTGGAGGGACTGAATGAATTCTCTGCTTCAGTCTTTACTGAGGAAGATGTAGGGATGCTACCCACGACTGAAATGGTATTTAAAGGTGATGCTGCAGAAGAACTGAAAGAAATATTGATAAACTGGGAAGATGTATTACAACTATTTGATAAACTGAAGAGTAGCAAATCACCTGGACCAGATGTTAAAAGGGTGTTAAAAGAACTTAAATAGGAGATTACAGACATATTATTATGATGTATATATTTATTGATGTTTGCACAATATACATCAAAAAAACATAAACAAAGGTAAAATCTCCATAAATACAGGATTAACATTTCCATTAATAATAAGTAATGCAGGAAACATGGATAATAGCCCACATCAAGGGAGCAAGAAAAAAAGAAAAGAAATAAATGCAAGAAAAAGGAAAAAAGAGGCAATTTACCTCACAATAAGCTGCAAAAAGTGTTTATACCTCTTAAATGAAAACCATGTAACTTACATGATCACCATAAACCCTCAACCCTCCTCAACCATAGGTACAGTCGCTTCCCTGCTGACCAAAAGTTTCTCCAAGTGAGAAGGATCAAGGAACACATATTTCACCCCCAGCAATGTAACTAAACACTTACAGGGGAATCTTAAATAAAAAGTGCCGGATAAACCCAGCACACGAGATTTAAGTAACAAAAAAGCTTTCCTCCTCACTTGGGTAGCTCTGGAGACATCTGGGAACAACTGAAGTTTCCCCCCACAAAAAGTAGCATCCTTATATCTAAAATAACTTCTCAAAATTAAACCTTTATCACCATCATTCATAAAGGAAACCACCAAAGTAGCTCTAGTATTTATAATATCTTGTGAGTCTTCAAGAAAGGCAGAGAGACTGAACTCTGGTTTATTCTCCAGAATTCCCTCCCCCTCCTTCCTCGAAGACGTCCACACAATCATCAGAAACATAATACAACCTAGAAATCACAATCTCATCAACATTAGGCAACAACAAAACTTCCTTAAAGTATGTTCTTAACAAAATATCTGGTGATAACAAATGTGTCTTAGGAAAATTAACAAAACGCAAATTCTTACTATAAAATATGTTCTCCACAGACTCCAACTTATGGTGTATCAACAGGCTGTCCTTAATAGAGGACACGCCCGCTGAACTTAAGGAAACAACCTGGGAATCCAAGCTGGAGGCCCTTTTACCTAGAGTTCCCAACATGTTGTAGTTGTTGATATGGAAGGACAGACTAGATAGGCCATGTGGTCTTTTTCTGTCGTCATATTTCTATGTTTCTATCCACCTGATGAAATTTTGCAGTACTCTCCTGGGAGAATACACAGAATTGAGGCACTATAGCAGTAAGAAGGGCCTCTGTGCGTGACACTACTTGCCATATATCCTGTAAAGAAGCGGTGGAACCCACCAGAGAAATAGAAACTTTATCTAAATCACATTGCACAGGTAAAGGCCAAGGTGTCAAATCACTGAGGACACCAGAAGAAAAACCAAATCCATCCCCCAAAGGAGAGTCTTGCAAAAACAGTTGAGGAAGAGGGGGCGGCGTCCGCTCCGGGGAGCTTAAAGAAGCTCCCTAACCTAATGATACTGACTGCAACCTTACCTGTTCTGAAACATCAGTCTTTGCTACTAAGTGTTTGTCCATGGGACCCAACCCTGCCTTACTACATTTAACTTTCTGTTTCCCAGGCATCGTAATTATACCACTCACTTTACATTCCACTTACTTAATAAAACATTCAAAGTCCCCTAACATACTCCTCGCGTTCCCCAGTGCTCCTAAGGGGCTCACAAGGGGCAAACATGCCCCTAGTTGCACGCCCTCAGCCGCGTGCCTCATTAAAATCATTTGTAATACCTGAAGATTGGAGGATGGCCAATGTAATGCCATTTTTTTAAAAGGGTTCCAGGGATGATCCGGGAAACTACAGACCAGTGAGCCTGACATCGGTACCAGGAAAAATGGTAGAAATCATTATAAAGATCAAAATTACTGAACATGTAGATAGTAGTGGCTTAATGGGAGACAGCCAACATAGCTTTAGCCAAGAAAGGTCTTTTCTTACTAATCTGTTATGTTTTTTTATAGGTGTGAATAAACAGGTAGACAAAGGCGAGTCAGTTAATAGGATTTTTCAGAAAGCCTTTGACTAGGTCCCTCATGAGAGACTCTTGGGGAAATTAAAAAGTCATGGGATAGGAGGCAATATACTATTGTGGATCAGGAACTGGTTAAAAGACAGAAAGCAGAGGGAAGGGCTAAATGGCCAATTTTCCCAATGGAGAAAGAAAAATAGTGGAGTACCCCAGGGATCTGTGCTGGGTCTGCTGCTTTTTAACATATTCGTAAATGACCTGGAAATGTGAATAACGAGTGAAGTAAACAAATTTGCAGATGACACAAAATTATTCAAAGTTGTGAAAACCCAAGAGGATTGTGAAACGTGGCAAGAGGACCTTGATAAATTGAAAGACTGGACAAGTACAAAGTTATGCACCTAGGAAAGAACAACCCAAACTATGGTTACATGATGCAAAGTTCCACATTAGGAATCACCGCCCAGGAAAAAGATTTAGGCGTCATCGTGGATAACACATTGAAACTCTCTGCCCAGTGTGCCGCAGCGGCCAAGAAAGCAAATAGAATACTAGGAATCATAAGGAAAGGAATGGAGAATAAAACAAAGGATATTATAATGCCACTGTATCATTCCATGGTACGACCACACCTTGAATATTGTGTCACCGTATCTTAAAAAGGATATAGCGATATTAGAAAAGGTACAGAGAAGAGCCACCAAAGTTGCAAAGGGGATGGAAGGATACCCCTATGAGGAAAGGCTAAAAAGCTTAGGGCTCTTCAATTAGGAAAAGAGACGGCTGAGGGGAGATATGATAGAGGTCTATAAACTAACGAATGGAGTGGAACAGGTAAACGTAGATTGATTGTTTATGCCATCAAAACGTAGCTACAGTGTAACCCAATGAAGCTACAGTGTAACTAATTTAAGATAATAAGAGAAAATATTTTTCACTCGCGTATAATCAAACTCTGGAATTCGTTACCAGAAGATGTAGTAAAAGCTATTAGTATAGCTGGGTTTAAAAAAGGTTTGGACAAGTTCCTAGAGGAAAGGTTTATAAACCATTATTAAAGGGGACCCGGAAAATCCACTGCTTGCCCCAATGCATTGTGGAACCTGTGTGTCTTTTGGGGAAACTACTAGGTACTTGTGACCTAGATTGGCCACTGTTGAAAACAGGATACTTGATTTGATGGACCTTGGTCTGACCCATTATAGCATATCTTATGTTCTTATGTTTATCTAAATCAAAGTCACAGTCCAAATCTCAGATCCCAGCTGATCCCCATCTCCAAGGGGTGCCCTTTGACGTGGATGCTTAACCACAGGCAACCACATAGGATTTCCACTCTCAGCCTGCCCCTCTTGAGAATGCACTCAGGGGCACCCAGAGGGCACAGGGTCAGAATTTCCTTGCCAGAATGACCTGTTATAAAAAGGAAAAAGATTCTGGAGAGGACAATCGGCCTGGAAGCTCTCCTCTCAGAAATGCACCCCTAACACTAGGGGACATAACCACTGCAGATCCCCTAGAGGACGGGGAGCAGCCCACCGCAAGGTCCCTAGAACCTCTGGCCAGATGGCTATCCTTACCCACAGCGCCACCTGCCACCTCCTACCCTAACATCTACAAAAAACAAACCTTATCACAGTGAAAAAATGAAATACTCAAAAACATTCATTGATATAGTCCCCAAAGTAATTTAAATTTTTGTCAGAGCGTACCGAGGGAGGAATGAACTGTGTATCATCCACACCAGACGGTGCACTTCTTTTATTCATATAAGGTTCACCACCAACACTAATATATTAAACACTCTACTTATCTGAAAATGTAATGCAATTGAAGAATGCAGTTGAAAATTGTAGATGAGAAAGCATGACGTGCACGTTTCGGGACTGATTCCCTGTCTCAAGTGCCCATTTAATCCGTACTAGTAACAGCTGTCAAAAAACGCCAGATTCGCATATGGCCATCTTTATGAGGACTCAAAACTCATGAGATAGGCTGATCTGCTGTCAAAGGAGAACCTCCAATGAAAGAAAGGGAGCACCCCACTCACAGGGGAATCCCTAGTTTCATTGGCCTAAACAGACAGATACCTCCTATCCTAAGGCAAGCAAGACGAGACAAACAGCTGGCTGAGAGAGGGGGAGCAAGCCCTCCAGGGATGACTCAGAAGTTGCCATGCAAAAAAAGCAGATTCCAGAAGCTGGAGATGCGACATCATGTTTGCCACAGGCCAAACGTTTCCTGGAAGAAGACATAGAGAACTGGCAAGTATCAAACAGTGTGCACTAAGACCGCAGGGCATGAAAGGTGCATGTTAACAGTGCTATTGCAGCAATGTGCATTACAGGTGCTACGATAGGAATACATGTTGGAGTTGCTCGGGCGGAATAAGCGCATGTGACTGTCAGACGCACAATAGTAAAAATGCTAATAAAGCATGCAGAAAACGGCAGGAAACCCTCACACTGTGCCAACGGTTGCCAGCAGTCTACCCTTGATTGTGTCTCAGACAGATGGAATCGGGAGCCCCTAACAAGAACAATGGTCAAGCCTTGACTAAAATGTCTCCCAACTAGAATCTATTACTGAATGGTTTTCCCCTTCCCCCTTTTCTCCTCCTCCCTCTCTCCCTTGAAGAATCCTCCCTTGTTACTGCCTAGTACAACTATGTACCTACTTATAATGATTCATGTATATAGCTCTGCTAGTGATGCTTTTGTTCAATTAGGGAGTTAATCTGAGCCACAAATAGCGGGGATGGACGGCCCAACGGGACATCCATTCCTGCTATTCGTGCCCTTGTATGCCCCTGACTAACTTCCCTACCGGTTGTGCGGGGAAGTTAGATGGGGGTGGGGAATGGATGGCCTGGGGGTAGAGTCCGGGTGGGCAGTGGGCGGTCGCCACCCTGGACGTTCAGGGATGATTCTAATGTCAGCCTTGTACATCCAGGGCCAGCGAAATGTCCGGGGAAGTTATTCCATCTCTGAGGTGGAATAACTTCCCTGGACGTTTTATTTTTGACTGCCCGGGGCATGGATAGGGCAGGGGGGGCCAGGATTTATTCCACGCAGCCCGACCTGGCCTTAGGAGGCCAGATCGGAGGTCGGGCTGCAGGGAACAAACCCTTTTTGCTGGTGGCCAGCATCACGGTTTTAAATGGAGTGGCACCGCGGCTCCATTTAAATGCCTTGACTGAGTTAGCTGGGGACGGTCCTGTACGTGCAGGCCGGACTGAATCGCCATGGCCACCAAAAGATTAAAAATTAGTGCAGTGCTTTGCACCTACCATGAAACATGTCAAAATGCCATGCCGAAGGTGCAAAACCTATGCAGTAGATGCAGAGGGAGTGGCCAGCATCTTCCCTACAGATACTGCACAGGGCTTACACATACCACATCAGTCCACATTCCCTGCATCGGCCAGCAAGCAGGAAGGACCCATGCTACCTGATGATGCAGGGAACACGGACTAGAGCGAGAGAGCAGGACTGCATGGCAGTGCAAACAGATCTCCATAGCAGGCAGGCACTTCAGGGAGCTCCATTACAGCCCAGTATTCGCTGATCTGCCAACCCTCAGGTAGGCTCCCTGCCCATGCATGCAAGGCCTGATGCCACAGATCAGAAGATCCATGGCACCTACACAGTCCCCCTAACACCCTTCCCCCAAGCCATCAGCGCCCCCTCCCAGACAGCAACCATTCACATGAGTCGGGCTGTACCATGTGGTTAAAGACTGTCACCAGACAGTGACAGTCTTTGATATTCAGCTGGGCCCCCAGACCCTGCCCAGCTGCACACTAGCGCCCAAGCATATTTAAATCCTCCCTGTTAGGCAGGTAAAAGCTGGAGCCTCCAAGGGATCCAACTTAAAGCGGCATTCCCTAGATCTGGTTTTTACCTACAGTATTTCCCAGTCTAGGATAGGAACTGTAAGTCAACCTGGACCAACATGGATGAGACATGATTTAAATATAACTAATTAAAAATGTATAACATTTTAAGGCAATTGTATAACTATCAATTTATCCAGTTTCAGTAGGGACATTTGACCCCAGCCCTGAATTTCTCCCAACCCTATTCTTATGCATTATGGAACTAATAGCACCCATTTCAAAGAACAGAAATGAGGAATTAAGAACAGCACACTGCACTTGGGCTATGTAAATTGGAAATCCAGACTGCTCTAAAACGTCCCTACTGAAACTACTACTTGTTGAGATAGGAAAGGGGATAGCATGCTAGAAGAAAATGGCATGCTGAAATATCTGGCAACAAAAACAGACATTAAAGACAGGAGTGACAGCACAAGAACACCGACAGGCTAAAACAGATAAACTATCTTTACAACCAAGCTGACAAAAGAATGGGAGGGGGAGGTAGAGAGAGGTCTTGGCTAGAGTTGTCTTCTCATGCACACACACAAAGAAGTAGGGCCTCATACAGGTTAGCCACAAACACCCTAGACTGCAGGGAGAGATAAGGTAGCCACCCCTCAACTAACCAATCAGGGACTCTTAGCAGTTAGGTACTCTCCAGATATGCCACCTAGATAATTCTGTAGAAAGGAAAAAAAACAAGGGGCCCAGAGAATTCTTCCAAATTGCTATTCTGCTCTAACCCATGTGACAAACTGCTATGCTGACTGTATAAAGATCCAGCTTGAATCCTGTGTGAGGGCTGGACTCCTTGATAGCTTACTATGAGCCAGCCCGTGCTATTGCAGTGAATAAAAAGGTATCTGCCTGGAAAAAGTTGTTTTTCTTTCTTGCCTTGCTTTCTGTTGTTCTCTCATTACCAGGTATCATATGGACTGGGACCCCGCTAGATGCTCGTCCCACGACAGAATGGCACCCCAGATTGGGACCATCTAAGCCACCGGAAATCTCTCCCCTTCCTGGATCGATGGAACGTTAAGCATGCACCCACTAAGGTCAGTGTTACCAGGGAAAACCTTCCTGATCCTGAAGGGAGAGAAAGGTGATAAGTGGGAGGTCCAGAGAAGATTGATAGACTGGTGAAGAGACAGCAAGACATTTGACAAGTTTCCAAGTAGGGAAAAGTAATCACCGGTGGGGAATTGGTCACCTCCCTCATTTACAGGCTTGGTGTTAGGTTTAAACACCTCCCTTAGAGGCTTGGTGGGAAGTAAGAAATGGGAAATTCAAGGTCTAAGGGTCCCGGGACCGAAACACCTTTAGCATGCGTTCTAAGAACTTGGGACCGTTTGCCATATACGGCCAATCTGTCTAAATCGGTCCTAACTAAACTTTGTCAGGTAGCATGGCCATCATATACAGCTGGGACGGAGTTCCTATGGCCAAAGGGTGGGTCCTTTGACCTCCCAGTTCTTTCAAATCTTAGACGCATTCTAACGGACCAAAAGATACACCAACTTGATTATTATTATGTGTTTGAAAATTCTATGAATTTCTGTATTGAGAAAAATTGTCAGAAAAGTGTTTGTCCTGTAGTAAAGAGAAAGGATGAAGGGCCCCCTCTTCCTTATCAGGATTTAGATGATCCCCTTGAACCCTTGCTTTATAATTTAACCCCTACTGCCCCGAGGTTACCTGATGTTCTGGAGCCTCCAGATGACCCTCCCATCCTGAGGTCAGAGTCCCCCCCTTCAGTAAGTTTAGCATCCCAGGAGTCATATTCAATTAGTCAGTCACCCAGCTCCACACAGGCAGATAGTTCATAGCAGGCAAGCAGTTCTTCCCCACCCCATTTAGTCCCAGTTTCTCTGGAAGAGGAAGAGAGCATTTTTCAAAGAACATGCTCTCATCTCCCTGTACCAATCCGTAAACGTGCAAACACTGCCACTAATGTCCAAAATATGCCAAATATTACTCAAGCTGTAATACATTCTAATAATGCCCAAGATATTACTGCCCTAATGCCCCTGAGAGTTGTCCCTACTATGGGGACTGATGGGCAAGTTACAGATCGCAAGGTCTATGTCCCTTTATCCACTGCAGACCTCCTTAATTGGAAAAATACCACCCTTCAGTGGAGGGATGATCCAGAAGGAGTTATTAAAGTTTTTGAAACTATTTTCCTTATGCATGAGGCAGACTGGAAAGACTGCCAGGTACTCCTTAGGACTCTCCTTAAGGCTGGGGAGGGGCCAGAGGTTATTAGGGCTGCCAAAGAAGTCAGAACCACTATTGATCGAGATAATGACAGACCCAAGGGTATTAGACGCCTTGCTGATGATGATTTTGACCGTAATCCCAATTGGGACCCTAACAATGCAGAGGGAAGTTATCTTATCATGATCTTCCGTCTCTGCATTTTGGAAGGTCTCCATAGGGCTGCCCATAAGACTGTTAATTGGCAGAAAGTGCATGAAGTGAAGCAGGGACCAGATGAACACCCTTCAGATTTCTTTCAGCACCTTAGGGAAGCTGTAAGGGTCTGGGGAGGTATAGGAGAACCTGATGATGATGTCCATGTCGCTTTAATGCGAGGCTTGTTTAAAGAACAATGTGCTCCTGCTATAAGGCGAAGGCTAGCATCAAGAGATGATTTTAATGGCATGAATTTAGATGCAGTGCTATCTGTGGCACAGAAACCAAACTGACTTGGCTGGATGTTTTACCCTTAGCTCTGTTTAACATTCACACAGCCCCAAGGGGAAGACTTAAAGTCTCCCCATATGAGCTGTTATATGGAAGACCACCTCTAGGGTGCGGACCCCAACCCCCGGAGCTTCCTACATATGTGTTACAAGACTCTCACCTCACTTCTTATATTTTGCAGCAGCAGCAGCAGTTGTCCTCTCTCCACAGGTATGCACAACAGTTTCAGCCTCTTCCATTAGATGTGTCTGCACATTCATTCCAACCTGGAGAGTGGATTATCATCAAGACCTATCGCCAACAAACACTATAGTCACCGTGGGAAGGGCCCTTCCAAGTTTTGCTGACCACCCCGACAGCAGTTAAAGTTGCCGGTAAAAGATCCTGGACTCACTACACACGCTGAAAACATGCACCAACCCCACAAGCGCCTGGACCAGGACGAGAAGCAGCTGATGATGGGGCAGCCAAAGCCCTAGCAGCTGGTGAGGGAGAGAAGACTCCTGAAGAAAAGTGGGTCACGGAGGTCATACCGGACCAAGGCCTGAAGATAAAGATCAAGAGACTGATACAATCTTATCTTTACTGATATTGTGACTCTTTATGCCTGCCTGCTATCTTTTTGGAAGGAAACCTTTGCCAGAAGAAACTCCAGTGCTTTACAGGACTGAAAGTATTGTATAACTCCTTTTCTTTCTGCTGTTTGCATTATTAGTTATTGTATTTTTTGTATGATTGGTTAGGATATGGGTAACCTCCATAGTAATAAGCCCTTTATAATGATGTTTACTTATATTTTCTGCATTGTCTTCCTGCCCTTGAAAAGCCCTGGCTCTATGGCATTACAGGGGAACCGGGTTAGGGGTCGCTGCCTATGTCATACATATAAGGATTACTCAGGCTGTCCCGCCAATCTAATGAAAGTTGAATACCGGCCTTCTGCTTCTTTATGTCCAAAGCCAGAACTTATAGGTACTCTTAGACTTACTTCTCGTAATGCTTCTGTTTGTATAAAGGTTGATTCTATTTGTGGTAACAGTGTAATTCAGGCTCTGTAGGATAAACAACCATTGCTGAACGAAAACTTCATAGGTCACATAGGCCGCAAGGTGCCCAAAAAACAAAGCACTGTTGCCACCCCAACTTCTGACCCTGAAGTCCTTGATCACTTTGGTCATTGGGAACAAAATTAACATGTAAAATTACTTAAAGATGTTGCCTTAAGGACAAGTCAAGATTGTTATATTTGTTCCCATGTTCCTTCACACTATCAAAGTGGTATTCCCTTAATAAGCATAGAGGTTGCTTATGCTGATTATAATGTTACTAGCTTCACCCTATCCAAAGCTTTTAATACTTCTTCTACCTTCATTTCATTGACAAATTTCAGCCACGGGACTGTTTTGTTTTCAGAGAGATGGAAAAGGTCAAAACTTAGGAAGAAGTGTCTGTCTGTATAGAATCATATATGAAAGTACTAACAACTCTGGGACCCTCCAACACTCTTTTAGTCTTTATGACTCCACCCCACATATACTCACCTCTCCAGATTTAACTACTTTATTATGCAATATTTCCTCTTGCTCCCTTTCCCCTCTACTTATAGGTAGACTGGCTTCCTGGGAACCTCTTCCAGGAACTTACTGGGTATGTGGATTCAGGGCCTTCTCTATATTTCCAAAGGGAGGAAAAGGCACTTGTTTTATTGGCCTTGTGGTCCCTGGAGTGCAAATCACCCCTAAAACTCCCTGAGGGACGGTTAAGAAACCGTAGATCTCCATCTCCTAAAGAAGGCCATAATAAAGCCTTAGATAACATAGTGACCCAGTATGATGGGGACTCAGTGGGGAGAGAAATTATGCCCAGTGTTTTCTTTAGTGTAGGTGTTATGATGAATCATAGAGACTTATATACGCTTGCTTCTATTTTATCTGCTTTCCTGAATGAAACAGCAGGTGCTTTCGAAAATGTTAAGGAAGAATTAGGTCAGTTGAGGAACCTTGCATTACAGAATCAATGGGCACTTGATTACCTCCTTGCCTCCCAAGGGGGGGGGGGGGTCTGTAATCTCATAGGAAGTGAGTGTTGCTCTTACATCTCTGATCAGACCCTAAATTTAACCCACCATATTAATGCCATGCAAAATTTACAGAGACCCCTCAAAGATATTATCAGGGATAAGACTGGCTTAGGAAACATTGCTGAGTGGTTTGGAAATTGGGGTTGGCTACAACAACTTGTGTTCTATTCAATCATAAGTATTGCTCTCCTAGTCTCTGTCTGTTGTTGCATTCAATGTCTCCCAAGTTTGGTACGAACCTTCAAAACTTGTTTTCTCCAGTTACAATAATGAATGCTAATCTCCTTGTCTCTGAAATTCCCCTAATTGAGTCTCAAGTATGCTTTGAGCACCAGAGACCTAATCAGACATGCTCCCCGCTCTGTCTCAAGGACCCCCCTGCCTACACAATGCCCAAGAAGAACCTGAGCAGAGGGAAGCAGGAGCAAAAGGTATGATTGCCTCCTGGGACAAGAAGGCAATCAAGGAGGGGATTGAGATGGGAAAGGGGATAGCATGCTAGACGAAAATGGCATGCTGAAATATCTGGCAACAAAAACAGACATTAAAGACAGGAGTGACAGCACAAGAACACCGACAGGCTAAAACAGATGTATTTATTTATTTATTAACATTTCTTATATACCGCACTATTCGACATCAGCGCAGTTTACAGGAACAGAAACATCCGACAAATTGCATATGTCTGGTTATTACAATTAACAGGATATGGAACTTGGATAACAGGGTAAACTATATACATAAGAAGCGTAGCGAGAAAAGGATACTGTTTGGTGTTTTACATTGTTGGGGACACATATTGCGAGGGCTTGCCTGGTTGACTACTACTATTGCTGAAGTTAAACTATCTTTACAACCAAGCTGACAAAAGAATGGGAGGGGGAGGTAGAGAGAGGTCTTGGCTAGAATTGTCTTCTCATGCACACACACAAAGAAGAAGGGCCTCATACAGCTTAGCCACAAACACCTTAGACTGCAGGGATAAGGTAGCCACCCCTCAACTAACCAATCAGGGACTCTTAGCAGTTAGGTACTCTCCAGATATGCCACCTAGATAATTCTGTAGAAAGGAAAAAAACAAGGGGCCCAGAAAATTCTTCCAAATTGATATTCTGCTCTAACCCAAGTGACAAACTGCTATGCTGACTGTATAAAGATCCAGCTTGAATCCTGTGTGAGGGCTGGACTCCTTGATAGCTTACTATGAGCCAGCCCGTGCTATAGCAGTGAATAAAAAGGTATCTGCCTGGAAGAAGTTGTTTTTCTTTCTTGCCTTGCTTTCTGTTGTTCTCTCATTACCAGGTATCATCTGGACTGGGACCCCGCTAGATGCTCGTCCCACGACACTTGTGACCTAGATTGGCCACTGTTGGAAACAGGATACCGATCTTGACAGACCTTGGTCTGACCCAGTATGGCATATTTTATGTTCTTATGCTACTGGAATTGGTAGTCATACAACTGGACAGGAAACACACACTGCTGTTTACTAAGCTGTCTTTCCCTACAGACATAACATGGGGGGGGGGGGGGGGAGCCTTCGTAAATAAAGTACAAAATCTAGATAAACAGCGCTCATCCTGTGCTTTGTACTTTAGGGACTACGTTCTGAGAATAAGGAAAACAAACGACTTCCTAGACATGGATTCTCTGAATCACGACTCCCACCTGCTGCTTCTAAGCGGCTAAACAAAAACAAACAACGGAGATACTTTTCGCTACTAGCCGGAACTTTATTTCCCGCTTTTCCACTCCATAACCAAAACAGCCGCGGCGTCACTTCCGGTTCACCTTTGGCATCTCTCTGCGGCCTTGCCGGACAATAACTATTTGAAAACAGTATCTACTATTTCGCCGTTGACAGCTATTGGTGTCGCGTCGTTACAGTGCAGCACCTCTGAGCCTCAGGCAGAGTGCTGGGCCTGTCGTTTTCGTACGTACGCTTTCGGCATTTCCCGGTAGTCCTTGGCTTTAGCGGAAGTATTTGCTTGGTTCCGGTCTCTATCGTCTCGGCTGTTGGAAGAAGATGGTGAGTTTACGGTGGGGCTGGATTGAATCTGTGAACATCGGTGGTACCTAGCTTGCTTGTGCTCTAACAGGCACGGGAAGATGTGTAGTGCTTCTACGGGTTTTGTTCTAGCTGCAGGAGCGCGATGCTAGAAGCTTGGCTGGCCGGTAATGTTTTTGGGCAAACGAACGAGGCCTGATTTCAGGTCCCGATGACATACACGCATTGGCTTGTATTTATCGCCCTACTCGGTGGTGTCCTTGCCTTTTTTTCTCTCGAATGGCGCGTTTAATATTAAGCTGTATTCTTATATATTGCGCAGGACCTGGGAAAAAAAACCTGAGCTTTGTGATCAGTTCCTCTGACTCGTGGTTGTGCATGTTTAAAAAATATATTAACACGCTTCAGAAGAGATGAGCTTGTGTGGATGGTGAGAATGAGGAGTTGTAGGGTACATTATCGGTACATATTTGGAAAGCTTTATATGCGTTTGGATCCTGCTCCCGCTCCCCCCCCCCCCCCCCCATTTATTCTGTTTACCACCCATGTGTGCCGTATTATTTTCCCCTTAGTTTTACCGTAGTCTCCTGTATGTCTTGTACTATGAGGAGTAGTAGCAGTAGCATATGGTAAATATAATTTGGATGAATTTTGCAGCCATTTGTATTTATCTGTGATGTTTTCATTCAAATGTCTGAACTTATGACATCATAAATGATTTCACCTTTTTTTTTACTGAGATAAATTTTGAGGCTGCAAAATTCAAATCACTGTAGGTGTAACTGATAGTTAAAACAAAGGCGCAACATTCAGCTTGTGTATTTCATATTTTTAAGACGAAGGGAACCTCATCGTTTGGTAAACGCCGCAACAAGACACACACATTGTGCCGTCGCTGTGGATCCAAGGCTTACCATCTCCAGAAGTCTACCTGTGGCAAATGCGGATACCCTGCCAAGCGCAAGAGAAAGTGTAAGTTATTTCTGAAGGAAAAAGGGAGACTGTTGTAGCAGTTGATATGAAAGGACAGACTAGATGGGTCTTTTTTTCTTTTGTGATGTTTCTATGTTGCGATTTGTAATAACTTTCAAAATATAATGCTTGGATTTTATATGCCCTTTTTATGGTTTTAGGATGGCATGACATGGTCATATGTTTTATTTGAGATCCAGACTATGTGTCGAGTTACATACTTTAATGTTCTGGAAAGGCAGGTCCCTGTTTCAGGACTTTGAAAATCGTGTTACATTGTTTTGTTGTGTTTAGCACACAAGCTTTTATCTTCAAACGTTAATGTTCAGATTTGGATCTCCACTGGAAGAGTTGATTTCTGTTTATATTAAATATTTTCTGTTGATTACACCTAACATAATCTAGTTTGTACTTTGGAACACTGTTAACTTTATTGTAAACAATCCTTTCCAGTTCTAGAATAACTAACTCTAAATCCCAAGTTATTCTAACTAGCAATTAAACAATTGTTAACTTATTTGTATAAGAAATGTTAGTTTTGGCTTTGGTCTTTTTCTGTTCCATTACCTGACGTTGTGTATACTTTGCTATGTGTTGTATTTCACTAAATAAAAGTGAAAATAAGATCTGAATTTTGATATCAGGAAGTGTGAACATTTTTGCACATAAAGATCAGATCTTGTATCTGCCAGGGCTGTTCACATACCCGGGCATGCCATTCTGATAGTGTGTCGGAAAGGAAGATGACTAGCAAATGACTGTTTTTTGCTTCTTTTGAGAAACCACGGGGAAAGTAACTTGTACTGCACAGAATCTACAACCTCCCCAAGAAATATACCTTGTGTGTGGCACTCTGGGATAGTTGTACCTGTAGCAGGGGGACCCTAGACTGGTTGCAGAAAAAGTAAGAACCTTGCTAGTCCCACAGGGGGTTGGGGACTTAATAAAGTGCAATATATTTGGAGATGGTAACCTGCACTACACCGCAGGTTCTGCCCGAGCAACCCTACTGGGCAAATGGATGGACCATGTCGGTTTTGATCTGCTATCAGTCTTATGTTACTATGATCCCCTCATCCCAGATAGCTCAATGGATACAACAACCTATGTCTAGAAGGGTATCTCCTTCAAGACACATTCTTAGTGTTGTTGGTTGATAGTACTATGGCAGCATTTACAACTGTTTGGCATAAGGTACTTCACGATTGGTTACTATCTTCTTGCCCCCTTTAGAGATCCATTGTATTCTTTAGGGAGAAGAATGAAAAGATAAACATGTAGTCCCCAAACAATTTTTTTTTTTCATAACTTTCTATTAAGCTTATATAAAAACAACAAAAGAGTGCATACCCAACTCTTTAGGGAGAGATACAGAAATTGAACGAAAGTAGCATAGCATCAATAATTGCAGTATAACAAAAAGTCACAATGGCCAGAAAAAAGACAAACAGAAAATGAACATCCATTGGGTATTCAGACATCACTGGGAATACATTCCCCTTGCTAAAAAGCTAACCGAATCCAGAAGGAAAGAAAAAAAAGACACACACACATGCAATAAAACCTGTCTCACATACCCTGACTCATCAAAACCTCTCTACCCTCTTTCCCCCCCCCCTCCCAAGTGAGTTGCCTCATCCTTCCCCACCCCAAAATTAATATCTGGATTACCTCTTATATATGATGCAAGCAATAAAATTATTAGGATATTTTTCTGTATATTAATATATGCCCAATATATAGGATGCACTGCAGATAAGTTTAAACTTTGTTCAAATTGTATTCTAGATAATTGGAGCGCTAAGGCCAAAAGACGCAATACCACTGGTACTGGCCGCATGAGGCATCTGAAAGTTGTCTACCGCAGATTCAGGTATGCTGGTGATATCTCCATTCAAGCAGAATGGCTTCATTTTTAGAACATTTATAGTGATGCACATTACATGATATAATGAAGATCCCACGACTTTTCAGTACTACATTTGGCATAAGAAAGTGTAAATTCTGAATTGCATGCCTTTTATTTTTCTTTAACTATTACCGATAGGGTCGGTGAAATACAATTTCATTTCTGCAAGAATAGGGAGGTTGCAGTGGTGCTCCGTGTGTAAGAGCTAGTAGCTGAGGCAAGAGGAAAAGTAAACTGGGCATTTATATCAATGCACCGTTGATTAGAAATATGCAATTCATGAGTCCTGTAGGTTGAGATCTCGGGATACATAATAGTGGCTTCCCTATTTCACCTCTAGAACAAAGTGTAGAAGCTTTTGAAAAGGGATTTAAAGTATTCGGACACTTAGATGTATTAGGAAAGAGTTTAAACTTGTATGTTCTCATCCCTTTCTGAATATGAAGTGAACAAGAACAGAAAAATGGACCACTTTTGTCCTTTCTTCCCCAAAGTTCTTTTTGCTATGGTTTGAAAAGCAATAGATATAGATGGTGGCCCTTAAGGGTGGTAACAGACATACAGTAGTGGCCAAAAAATTAAGGCAGAGTCCAAAATATCAGAATTTTATTAGAAAAGTATGTGTTATTGTCACTTTCATGGTCAAAAGCTTTAAGAACCAAAGATATATAATTATTCATTTTCAAAGTTTTATTCAGGAAACAATATATGTGTCTATTTGATAGGGTGTCCATGATTTTTCAGCACAGCCTGGATTCTTGTAGGCATACTGTTAACTAGCATTTTACAGTATGCCGGAGTGATTTCGTTGACCCATACATGCTTGAGTATGTCCTTTAAATCTGCTTCTGAAGTTGGACAGTGTGCTGCCACCTTTTTCTTCATAAGATTCCAACAGTTTTCAATTACATTGAGATCCGGAGAGTTTGATGGCCAACTTGGTAGCAGTTCGATCTTGTTTTCCACGAACCATTTTTTTGACTGTTTTTTGCAGTGTGGCACGGTACCGAGTCCTGCTGAAATATAGTTGTGCCAGAAACATTCATGTGTATTGTAACTTTACTATTCAGCATGGATATGTATTTTGCAGCATTTACTCTTTCACCTTTCTCAAAAATGTGCAGGCCACATCATCCATTCGCTGTGGTACCACACCATACCACGACCGATGGTGGGTGTTTAACAGTCTTGATCATGTACTTCAGATTTAGTCTCTCACCTGCTGGTTGACGGACGTAGTTGTAACCACTCCCACGTACTTGTTGAAATGTACTTTCCTCTGTGAACATTACTCTCTCCCACCATTCAGCAGATTTGTCTTTCATCTTGCTACAAAACTGTATGCGGGCAGCAATTTGTTTCCTGGTCATCATAGGGTTCTTGGCAGGTCTTCTGGCCACAACTTTGAATTCATCCACAAGCCATCGTCGGACAGATCTGGCACTTATCTTTATTCCTCGATTAGCTAACTGAGCCACACATTGAGATGAAGTATGTGGACTAGATGTAATAATGCTTTTGAGGAATTGGTCATCTCGTCCAGTAGTTATCCGTCTGCGCCCACATTTCGAACGACGTGTACGGCCACTTGATTTCAGAACATTCTGAACTGCACACTTTGATATATACAAATGTTTCGCAATAGCACATTGTGAATATCCTTCAGCATGGAGTGTGACAACTTGTCCCTTTACAAAGTCATTAATATCGCACTTTCTACCCATCTTGATTGTATATTTTACATGTAACTTTCAATCTTTTCCTAGTTGTAAAAATTCAAAGCTTTATCCAAGAAACCTACTATAGAGTGTAAGTAAACTAAAATGGACGCCAGACACATGGTGTGACTAATCGCCATGCTCTTTAAATAAGTAAGCACATGTGACATCTCCACAGTACATTATTTAACAATAAGTTGTAGAAAAAGATACCTGTCTTAATTTTTTGGCCACTACTGTAGTACTGCAAGCCTTGACAAATTTTCTTGTAACCTAAGAGCTGGCTGCTGAAACCTAGATCACACTGCATGCCCCCACCCCCCAAAAAGGTGTATCGCAGTTAGTTTTATAGGTTTTAGGGGCCTGATTTACTAAGACTTTTCCCATTTCCTATGGGAAAGAGCTTAATAAATCAGGCTCTTAATGGGTCACTTCACAGTGCCAACAGAAGACAGTAGGCCCCCTCCTTTCATTTTCCCTCTCCTACCACCATCACTGACCCTTTAAGTAACACTTGTGTGTGGGGGGGGTGCCTGCATGTGACTGTTGTGGTGCTGGTCTGAGTGTGGTGGGTGCGCCTTTTGCACATACACATTCCCATACTTCCAATACCTTGATCTCTTCATCCTCCAACAGTTTACACTGTTCCTTCTCTCACCCTACATAGCTGTTTCATTTCCCAGACTCTTGCCTCTTCTCACTCCTCCTTGCACTTATCTCCATCTCCTTCCCTACAAACCCCCCACTCTTATTAAAAAAAAATGCTGTCTAACCTTGTTTTCCATATCATCCTGCTAGACCTGTCCAGACAAGTGGGTTGTGTTCCCTTACCAGCAGATTGGTGGAGATAAAGAAACAATGAAAAGCCCAGGTTTCAATATCGCTCCCATGCCTTTATTCGCCTCAGCCACCAGAGGTCCTTTCAGGTTTTTTTTGTTTTTTTTTGTCTCCAGCAGATGGTGAATGGATTTTCTCCCCTCTCAAGAAAATCTAAGGATTGAGAGAAAAAGATTGATTAAACGCTCGTGAACGACCACCTTGAGAAACAAAGGTGACTCTCACTTGAGCGTGACATGGGGGCTCCACTAGACTGTGGTCTTCTTGGTAGCCATAGGAGGAGGGAAAAACTGGTTCAGCTCCATGCTCTTAACCCTGGATAAGAGCCTGTTGAGCAGCCAGAAAATTGGAAGGATGGCAGAATTCAGCAGCCTTACACAACCTCAAAGCCCCCTCCTGAAGATTGCAGAAGGCTTTCAGAGGGCTCTTCTAGCCAGCCACCTTAAACAGTGCTGCACAGTCAGCCAGTAACATTGTTTCAGAGGAGTAGAGCTGAGCCCAGCACGGATCCTTTGCCCGTGGCTCTCAGGGGAGTGAGTACCAAGGCTTGGCCTTGACATTGTCCTTGTTGGGGCTCCTGATTCCGTCTTCCCAGGACACAGTTCGGGGTGAACAGCTGGTGACCGTTTTCTGCACATTAGTAACATTTTTACCTATTGTGCACCTGGTCGTCAAGCGGTCCTAAAGTGTATTCCACCCAAGCAGCTCCAATGTGCACTCCTTCGCTAGTGCCTGTAACATGCGTTTCATAAAAATGTCATTAACTTGCACCTCCGGACCACCATAGCCTTGGTGCGTGCTGTTATGATACTTGCCTAACTCATATATCTTTTTACAGGAAACATCTTTTGACCTGTGGCAAGCAAAGAGCCTCGCCATAGTCCCGGGATGAGGCACTGTCTGATTCCCGCACCTCCTTCCCCCCAGAGGAGAAGCTGTACTTGCTTTAGGTGGATGCGCTCATGATGGTGGTTGCCTGCAAAACCACCATTCCTGTGGTGTGGCCCTAAAGGACCTGCAGGACAGGAGAGTGGAAGCCCTGCTTAAGCACAGGGGACCATTTGAGGACCATATGTGGTTAGAGCCTGGTTCTGGTGGTCTCAGGATTCTGGAAGAGGTGGGGGCAGATTCTGCTGGCCTGGTGTCGGCCGCTCATTTGGAGTCGGAGTCAACTGCTTTATGATCTGCTTCACATGTCGGCCAAGAGCATGATGACAGTGGTCTTGGCATGCCAGCTGCTTTGGTTGGGCAACTTGTCAGTGGATGTGCCCTCTAAGACAAGGCTCATCAGCTCCTTTTTGCGGGGAAGCTGCTGTTCAGAGGGGACCTAGAAAAACTTGTCAAGGACTTGGGGACTCCAAGGTGCCCAAGCTACCGGAGGATAAACCCAAGGCAGTAGGTAGAGGGGCCCCGGTTAAGATTCTTGCAGGTTTTGACCCACCCGGGTGTTTAATCCACAGAGATCCTGGTTTTTGCAGAGGTGGGGCTTCCAGGACTGCAAAGCCCCCTCAATGGAGATGCGGGGGCGCTGGTGGGCGGCCACTTGTAACTTCTTTCCCACGGGCTCGGATTAGATCGGATGCCTGAATGCTGGAGGTGATCCAAGATGGTTACGCCCTCTATTTTGCCAGACTGCAGTTGTATTTGGATGCTTTTTTTTCTATTATTTTTGCTAATAGGGGTAGAGATGGGACAGTTTTGAGGATGGGGTGAGTTGGGGTCAGGTGAATTGCCTTTTAAGTAAGGTCTCATCGAGGAGGTTTTTCGTAGGGGAGGCATGAATCCTTGTGATAGAAAGAGGTTTTCTATTTTGCAGAGAATAAGAGTAAGTTCTTGTACTGCTGCCTCTATCGAGGAAGTTGGACAAGGGTCCAATGGAAATGCGGTTTATGTTCAGGGTCATCAGAAGTTGGCTGCAGTGCTTCGCTGTGGTTAGATTGGAGGATCAGTTGTTTGTGATGCTGGGGGTTGTCTGGGGAGTGTGCTGGGTTTGGTGTGTGATTTGTAAAGTTGAGTTTGTTTTTTAGATTGAGAATTCTTCTGGCATTTTCATCAGTGGTTTGATTCTGTGGAGATTTAGTAAGTGATTTTACTATTTTGAACAGTTCTCTGGGACAGTTCAGGGACTTCATGATATTTGTGTGGTATTCCTTCTTGTGGTTTAGTATGAGTTTGTTATATTCTCTCTGTTTTTCTCTATTCTTGGAGAGGTTCGATTTCTGGTTCTTTGCCAGCGTCTTTCTATCTGTCTTAAGTTGAGCTTAGCTTGTCTTATGTCTGCTGAGTACCATGGTGCTTTGTTTGATCTTGGTGATGTCTTTTTCTGTGGGGTGAGTGTGATTGATGTGATTGTTCCAATTGATGGTGGTTGATTATAAGGTCAGTAGAGTCTGTGTCAAGCTTGGATAATAGAAAGTCAAGTATAGCCTCTTTGTCAAATTTTCTGAAGCGATGTTGGTTGATTGCGTTTTGTTTGGTCAGGGGAGATGTTTTGGGAGTTCGAAGGAGATCATGTAGTGATCAGAGCAAGATACTTGGGGTTACCTGGTAGGGGATGTATGTTGTACTGGAGTAAAGGTAGGAAGGTACGACTACCAGATCTAGTGTACTTCCTCCAGTGTGTGTATGAGTTGGATGAGGTCCATTTGTTTTTAATGCATCGAGGAAGGCTGAGGCTTGAGCTGTAGGCGAGCTGTAGTATGGTTGATAGGTCCTCAGGATCAGAGTTTGGGGGATCTGTATATCAAGCATAGTTTGTTCTCCAATATATTATTATAATCATTGTCGGGGTTGATGTGATATTGATGGGCTTGAGGTTTAGTCGCTTGTTAAATAAAATGAGTGCTCCTCCACCTTTCCTATGAAGTCTGGGGCAGTTGAGGATGTTCATGTTTGAGGCGGTGAGTTGATTTAATAGGGCATTGTCCGTCAGCCATGATTTGGTAATGCACATAATCTCAATATTTTGGTCCTTTACATGGTCTGATAATGTGTGGATTTTGTTTCGGGTGGGGCGTGCATTTACTAGTGAGCATTTGATTGATTGGGGTATAGTGACATTGCATGGTGCACTTGCGGGATTATTCTTGTGTATTAGGATAAGATGTTGTGGTCTCCTCTGTGGGTGTGGGTACGTTGATAGTTTCTCGGTAGTTTCTCTCTCTGTATAGGATTGGGATCATGCTGTGTTATGGTTGGCCGTATTAGAATTAATATGAGGAGAAGGAGCAAGTTAGTGTTAGTCCACTTCATTTCATGTGGTTGTGGGTTTAGAATCTTGGAGTTTGGCGTCTTCAAACTTAGAGTTGTGGTAAGTAGCTTATCTTTTTATGTCGGATATTATAAGGAGAGTCTTACCTTTTGAGTAGAGGCACTGAGTGATTCCTTGTTGTGAAGTTGTGTAAGCCATTTCTTTTTTTGTGGTTGTGAATTGGGTCTGGTTGGTGTGCACTGCAGTGTTGGATTCTGCTGCTGAGGTTTAGTGCAAGCTGGATTAGGATTTAGTATTTCAGCTGTTTTGGATTGTTAGATTGTCGTAGTCTATGGTTGTTTTTTCCTTGTCTGTCTTGGGGTCCCCTCTTTGGTCCACACCAAAGAGCCCTCTGGCACGGGCGTGCCTGCCAGCGCTGAGTTTTATCATTGCTGGAGTGTGGTTGCCTGGATTGGCCTTGTGGAGGCAATCGGGGAGGGGCTGCTCTTATTAGATGTGTGTTAGTATCCTTCATAGGTAAAGGAACACCTATTTATTGCTTGGGCATTTTAATTGATTGAAAACTGATATTTCCTTCCAAAGGGGAAAATATGAGGTATAATTCATTTTGTGCATTAAAGAAGATTCAGTCATTGTGTCAAGTTTTAGAGAATAAAGCTTTATCAATATTAATCCGTGTTCTAGTCATCAGTAGGTTGGATTATTGCATACTTTTGTTAACTCAAAAGATAAAAGTCAAAACATGATATACCACCCGTGAATCCGTTTATAAAGAAAACAACATTTTTCAAATTAGCATTTTTTCTGTCGGGATCCGCCGACCCGAGACTGGGAGAGGAAAAGCTCCCCCCTCTGTGTCGGCAGAAGCCTTTTTATCTTTTTTAAATTAAGAAACAAAAGATTAATAGTAGTGAAAGACACTTATCTGAAGGAAAACCAAATTCGTTCAGCAAAAAGGGCAGCAAAGTTTCAGACAGCGACATGCATGTTTCGAGCCCAAAAAGGGTCCTGTATCAAGTGGGTTCTATAAATTTACGCGCCCTTCTTTTGTTAACTGGCATACCACACATACAATTAACGCATATTCAGCTTATACAAAATACTACTATCAAACATCTTTTTACTGCAAGACAATCAGATCATGTAATGTGCTTAGGCTCCCATTGTTACAGGAATACAATTTAAATCTTGTGTTTTTCATTGTTCATATTAAACAGGGATTCTGCTATTCTTAATGTCCATGATGATTTAAGAAGGGAATTTTTAAGGTTCTCTCAAATCAATTTATTGACTTGATCCAGTACTTTGGAATTCATTATCTGTATGTTTTGCATACTGAAATTTCTGAATCTAAAGCTGGTATCAAGACTTTATTTGAACAAACTTATTTGGATTATTTAACCTAATTTTAATATGTATATAGATTTTATTTTCTTACGATTTCCTATGAACTCATCAATTTTATTTGTAATACATTATTCTTATTCCTTTATTTTTAATCCCTGTATCCTTTGTTTTCTGCTGCATATTTTATTTTTAATCAGATTGGTTAATTTTATTGTTAATCATTTCCTTCCCTTTTTTTTCCCCTTCCCTAGATTTTCTGTATGTGTGTGTTTTTATACTTGTATGTGATAATCCATCTATTCCATCACATTATTTGCAGTTCCTCTTTATGCTGAAAACTGCTGTGATATAATCTGTTAATACGAGCAGTGGTATATCAAATACCTGATAGGCCTTACTAGGGAACTTATTTATCTAACTCCTAGCCTATACCCCAAGTCAGGGATTCTTAACCCAGTCCTCAGGCTACATCTGGCCAGCTAGGTTTTCAGGATAACCACAATGAATGTGCACATGAGAGAGATGCATACAATGGAAGCAGGTCATGCAACTTTCTCATACATATTCATTGTACTTATCTTGAAAACCTGACCGACTAGGTGTGTCTCAAAGACTGGGTTGAGGACTTCTGCCTCAGGTCAAGTCCTGCCTCAAGTCAACTCCTGTCATTCTGGCACAAATGATGGATAATCCAAATAATGCTCTCTTTCCTGCCTCCTGCAGAGTTTTTGTGAAGAAAGCAGTGCTCTGCTTTTGTCCACAGGGAGTGAAATGGGACCAGTCCCAAGCATCTCAGGCTAAAGGGACCCATAGGTTATGGCGATGAGCTCTGAATGCTACTCTGTTCTTGACCGTCCCTCGCCAGAAGATATGGGGGTGATCATCCCTGGACCTTGCTACTCTCCTTTGGAACATTGGAGAGCGCTGCTTAGCCAGCAGCGCTAACTGCAAGTCTCAGGACTGGTCGGGATCCTCCACTTGGGGAATTTGCTCCAGAAGAACAATTGAATGACAACTTGTATCCCAAATTCTTGGCAAAGATGTTTAAGGCACTGGAACTGGGAACAGCTGAAGCACTAAAGTCTAAAAGGGACTTCCAGGGCATCCTGCAGGTTATGGTGGCTACCTAATGAAGCACTAGCACTCCCTCGTATCAAATCCTACAAGACCTCCAGCTCAGCATCTGAGAATGCCCCTCTTAATTCAAACAACCACCAGATGCCTAGAATCTAAATATACAAATCGGCATGGCACCAGACTAATTCCATTTTCTGTTCCCTCACTAGTTGGTTTCTAACGCAGCTCTGAAAAGATCCTAAACGGCAAAGCCAAACCGTAGTACTGCCCCAGGCAAGGATCCTGGGCATAGGCCTACCAGTGTGTATTTTTAATCATGTGAGTTATGGTGCATCATTTGCAGATGCTTTATCATCACAGGCTAATGCAGCAAATTACTGATGCGTCAGAATCGCCCATGAGCAACTAGCACAGTTTCATATGTATTGAAGAGTGTGCTTTTTATCTTGTCATATGCTGCCTAGGCTACAACTCCTTCTGCGTTGGTAGCCATCAGGGCATGAAGGATGCTGTGGTTATGGGCATCAGGCTTCTGAAGATTTTTATAGGATTTGCTGCCTGCAGGTGCTTCCATGTTTAGAGGAAAGCCTTTTCAAGGAGAAAGCCAAAGATTCAATTTTGAAAATAAAAGATAATTGATCCATGGTCAGAACTCCCTATGGGTCTACAGGCACAATATCACAGAGTACAACAAGCCATCTTAAGGGAAACAATACCCACAGCAATTTATTCAACAGGTCCATCCCTGGGGGCGCTACCATCCATATTGCAGACAACCGCCACCACAGCATCAGACAGCACAGATGTATTTTGCAGTGAGACAGTCTGTGGGAAAGGAAGCAATAATCCAAAACCCAATTCCTCCATTTGACAATTACCCTGTTGATAGCAGACTTCAGTCCTTCAGGGAGGTGTAGTGGGTGGTCACTATTTACCGTTCTGTCATTCAGATCTTCAGTTGGGACTACAGCAAGGGGGCTGAGTGACAACAGTGTCAAATATACTTCATCCCTGTTCTGGCCAGGGAACTGAAATCTCTCTTGGAAAATCGTTCAATGCATCCCCAACAGACATGGATTTTATTTTGCTTTTTCCTTATCTCTTTAAAAGAAAAATCAGAAGGCTCTCAATCTATGTCAGAAATTAAAAATGAATATTCTTGCCATACTCCTGCTCAGCCAAAACAATTGGCTTGCCTCCTTGGTCCTCTGCTTAGGGGCGATCAAAAACTATCTTACAGAAGGGAGGCTGAAGAACCCTAGAATTTCTAAGACCAAATCAGCCTCTGCCTGAAACCATCCTAGAATTGTTGGGGCACATGGCAGCAGCTATAAGTGCCATCGCCTTCACAAGGGGGGGACTATTTTAGTTGATATGGAAGGGCAGACTAGTTAGGCCATGTGGTGTTTTTCTGCCATCATTAGACACCTCATTTCAATGGCTTCTCAAGCTCTACAAGAATTAATGCACTTGGCCACTTTCCAAAGGAATCATGGTACCTTCTTCAGTAATAAAAAAAAAAAAAAAAACCTTCTCTGGTGGGAAGACCCTTGCAGGCTGTCCATTCAAGTGCCACAACCTTGAGTCACATTTAGAATAGATGCATTCCTATGTGGATGGGGGAGCACATCTAGCCCACCTGTGTACCCAGGTGGCGTGGAAAGGCAATAAATAGGATTGCACATCAATTTGTTAAGAACTTGGTGCAAATTTCTATGCCCTCCAAGCTTTCAGGAGGTGGCTAAGGGGGAAAACTGTCCTTATCCTAATCAAATTATGCATTCTTTAAGCTGTAGTCTGGACCTCCCCCCCCCCCCCCCCCCCCCCCCATACCAGTGGTTCTCAGCCTAGTCCTCGGGGCACACCTAGCTAGTCGGGTTTTAAGGATAACCAAAATGAAGAATATGCATCTAACAAATGTTACAGCACGTTAACCTTTAGTAAACATGCTCCTATTTATTTATTACTTGCAATATTAAGCTTTTTTTACAATAAGTTCTCAACAAATAAGTTGAATTGTCCTATGTGATAAGGTTTTATTTTTTAAAATTCATCAGTGATGCTTTCCTAAAAAGTCTGAAGATACGATTCTGGAATGATCTCTCTTGTTGAACTGAGTTAAGCTGTAATCATTTTGCTCTGCTTTTAAAGACCTATGACAACATTAATCCTTTTTACTTTGTTTTGTAATTACAGGAATGGATTCCGTGAGGGAACAACACCTAAACCCAAGAGAGCAGCCGTAGCAGCATCCAGTTCCTCTTAGGACTATGTTCTTTTGTTAAAATAAATGTTATAAAAAAGAACTGTATTTTTGTCTTGTTTTTGACACTTCAGAAAATGACTGAAAAAATTAGACACTTAAGATTTGTTTGTGAGTGGTGGTGGCTTTTTTGTGTTCGTGTGCGTACTAAAAAAGCATATTTGTGATTTTAATTTTTTTTCTACAGTTTCAGTAGCTCTGAGCTTGCCTATAGAACATAAAAGAAAAGAATTGCCTACTGTCATTTAAGATATTCTTTGCAGTTCCTTATTGACAATAATAAAAATTCTATTAATAGAGTAAATGGGTTTTATTTTCAAAATCTAAAGTCCAAACTTTGATTTCTCCTTTATATTTCATGGATTCACTGCTATTCTATTACTATTGGTTGTTTATATGATGCTACAAGACATGCAGCCCTAAACAGACATACAAGACGGTCTTGTCCATGGGGCCTAAAATCTAGTGACCATCGAAAGACGTAAAAGAAACACTGCTTGCTATAGAAGTAGCAGTGTGATGCCATGTTAGCTTTTTTTGCTTATTTCTATGCAGTCAGCTAGGGTAATGTTATTTTATTGGAGTAAAGCATTTCTCGTTTCGCCTCCGAGGGTTGCTGCTCTTGTCCAGTTTTCAGGCCTAAGAAAGAGTGTCAATTCCCAAAAACAAATCAAGTAAATATACAATAAATTTAATATCACTTTTTTCTAATTTTTTTTATTTTCAGATAGAAATGATTAAAGCAAAAGACCAATAATGGAGTACGTTTGAGGCCAGTATATATTGGCATATAAGTTCTGAGTTCTTTTCCTTCTCTTTTGGGATTTTTCAGATAACAGTACAGCAACTATAAGTATAACAACAATTTATGACCGATGGACATCGATTACTTGAAAAGGCTGCATATTTATAAAGCAAAAGAAGGCCATGATCCAAAAGAACCAAGTTTTAAAAATAACTACAAAGGATGTAATTTATTTTTAGGTGAGATGAATATAGCAAGGGAGGAAGCATTACGGATTGAAGTACTGAGAGTGATCTCAGGAGCAGTCTCCCCAGTGGAGTAGTTTCTCTCTATCATGACAGTAATGAAACTTGCTTGTAAGCCAGGATACGTAAAATGTAATCTTGCTCTCTGATATTCACTGTTAATGCTTACCTTAGTACTTGTGTTTTGTCAAAGAGCTTCCTCTGGGGAGTTGTAAGCAGCATATCAAGGTATAGTTGGAAATTTATTTTTAATCAGGCCAGTGGCAGATTTATATATTGTTCTGCAGAGAACTGTATTTGCCATTCTGGTTCACTTGAATAAAGGTCAATAAAGAAGCTGTAGGTGAATATATATATATTTATTTTTTATTGGATTAACAATGTAGCTGTGTGAAGCTTTCAAAGTTGTTTTCTTCATTGACCTGATAGAAAGAAACTGTATAGTTACACTGGGTTTACATAGTACAAACTCATCTACTGAGGGTCTTGGTCTTATATGTATTTGCAGTTCAGTTAAAGGGGTGGGGGATAGGCAGGGATGATAAGATAGTGACGCATTACAGATAAAAGGCTTTATATCTGCTAATGTGTGAGTACGCCAGTGTCTCTATTGAGTCCCTTTGTCTTACAGATATTTTTCTATGCTTGTTATGAAACTGTTGGATTCTCCCTCATTTCTTTTTGTTCATGGGACTGACTACCTGTCCAGATTTAAATGTGGTGACTGATTTGTGGATGTTTTACTTTCATACTACTCTTGCCACCTTCCTGGGCAGACTAGATGGACCATACTGGTCTTTATCTGCCGTCATTTTACTATGTTCCTTAGCATCCCTCCAGTCTAGTCCCGAACCTTAGAAGTTGTGTATATCCTCTCGCAGCTTGGAGACTGAGCATGTCACAGTTTTGATGACCTACACGTATTCACTAATGCTCCAATATTATCACTAGAACTGTTTTCATTGTTTACACATTCCCAAACACTAAACACTGAATTTTAAGGCAACGGGTCTCAGACTTCCAAGAGCTACGGTCTTCATTTGACATCGACCAAATGCTCTAATTTGCATCAGCGACCCCTATCGTTGCACTATCACAAAGTTGTAACTTTAAAAAGCTGCTATTCATTTTGAAAAGAAAAAGGATATGTGCTTATCTGAAATCTGCCCAACGCCAGTCTCAGCGCTGCCACGTTTCACTGCCAAGCTGTTTCGTCAGGGGCTTAATTCTTTAAACGCATCCTCCATTCATTTCTTCAAAATTTCAATCACGTCTTCGAATGTTTCAAAAAACGTTATACAGTTCTAGTGATAATATTGGAGCATTAGTGAATACGTGTAGCTCAACAGACATTTGCTCTATTAAACAGACCATAATATCGTTTTGTGGAGAACAGTTTTGATGACGCCAACATAAGTATTCCAAGGACCACCTTCTTGCTCCAGTTTTCAGTCTCCAAGCAGCAGAAGGAGGCATGAGTTCTGAGGCTCGGGACTCACCGAAGGAATCATTAAGTAGATTTTAGATAGGGACTAGGCAAAACATTAGGAGAGATTGAAAGATATTAAAAAAAAAAAAAGGGGGGGGGGGGGGGGTTGGTGCCTATAAAAAAACGAAATTTTTTAAATTTTAAACTTTTCTTCTGATAGTTGTAAAACTGCCCCCCCCCCCCCCTCTGAAATACTTATCTGGTACAGAGCAGAGTGTGGGAGACGACGTCGGGAACTCCGGTATCCGATCCCCCACGGTGGGTGAGGAACCGTCGAGGGCTGCCACTCGTGCTGGGTGAAAGGCAGAGTGAATGGAGCAGCGGCAGAAGGGCTTCGTCGGTCCTGCGGAGGCTGGGGAAGCTGGACAGCGGCGAGAACAGTGCCGGTAGCAGTGGAGCAGGACAGCGGTGAGTGGGTTTGCCTGGTCTGGGGGATTAAGCGCTGGTAGGCAGTAGGCTGTGATCAGTTGGTGGAGAGAGAAGTTCCAGCGGCCATTTTACTGCTGCATGATTTTTTGGCAGGAAGTGAGGGCTGCAACGTGGTGCCGGTTTTAAGTGGTTTCTGCAGGTTTAGGAAGCGAGGGTAGAAGGCAGGTAAATTAGGAGGAAAAGATTTTTGTTTAAAAAAAATATTAGGGAGAAGAGAGGCAAAAGGCCCAGTTTTAAGTTGTATAACTATGCCTTCTAAACATCACTGCCTCCTCTGTGGGATCCGGAGAGGGTCTGTTTCAGAGGCCAGGTGTGTGTAGCGGTTGTGCGCACGAAGCATTGAGGTCAAGTATGGAAGAGCACAGTGGGGCAGAGGTGATAAAGGAGGTCTTGGGGGCAGGAGAGCCCCTTGATGCCCCCATGCTACTTCAGGAGCCAGTGCCGGGTCCGTCTTTGGCACCAGATGTTCCTTCATCCCAAACCCCTATACAAGGGGGCCTGGGTGTGATCTTTTCTCAACAGTTTATGGTCCTGCTCCAGCAGGCTCTTGGTGGGGCCTCGGGGGGAGGTAGCCCCAGGACCCAAGTGATAGGGGACCCCACTGGAGGGGGAGATGGTGGGGGTTCCTGGAAAAAAGGCTAAGCTAGCAGTGGACAGGACAGACCTAGATGTGGCACTAGAGGAGCAGTCTGGGGATTTGGAGGACTCGGACTTGGACTTGGACCCAGATTTGGAGGAAGGCGAGTTGACAGTACCGGAGGACCAGGCAAGTGGTCCGGGTATTCTGGAGGGAGGAGCTTTCGGCGTTGATTGCAGAGACAATGAAGGCTTTGAATATGCCGGCGGAGGAACAGGGAGTGGATGCTTTTTTGGAGGATCCACTGTTACAAGCAGTACAAAAGTCTCAGCGGGCATGTCCAATTCATAGGGTGTTTAAGGAAATGATACAAGAAGAGTGGGATACGCCGGAAGAAAGTCTTACAGGTTCCCGGGTGTTGAACAGGTTGTATCCGTTACAAGAGTCGGAAAGGGAACTGTTTAAACCTCCTAAGGTGGATGCTGCGGTATCTTCAGTTACTAAGAAGACTACCATCCCCATAGAGGGAAGTGCAGCGCTTAAAGATACCCAGGATAGGAAGCTAGATACGCTTCTACGGCAGGTGTTTGAGATTAATGCTCTCTCCATGCAGGCCTCGATTTGTGGAGCCTGGGTGGCGAGGGCGTGCTTGAGATGGTCCCAAAGGCTAAAGGGATTGCAGGTAGAAGGTGCAGTTGAAGAGGCGGCTCGGATGGAGTCGGGTGCTGCGTATTTAGCGGATAGTCAGTACGACCTTATAAGAGGATTGGCCGAAGAGTATGGCTTCGGTGGTGGCTGCAAGGAGGTCCCTCTGGCTCCAGAATTGGGCGGCGGATGCGGTGTCCAAAGCTCAGCTAGGAAAGCTCCCCTTTTAGGGGTAAGCTTCTCTTTGGGGAAGATCTAGAGAAGCTAGTAAAGGATTTAAGAGAATCAAAAGGGGGCAGATTGCCGGAGGATAAGTGCAAGCAGGGGCATCCGGTGACCCCTTCTCGGAGTCAACAGCGTGAGTTTAGGCATTTTCGTCAGTCAAGATTTGGTCAGTTTCAGAAAGGACGTTTTCGGTACAGAGCCTTGGGGTTTCAGGGGAGCGGGCAGAGGGTTTGGTGCCTCCCCCTCCCCAAGCATTAAGAAACCGCAATGAAGCGAGGGGGGGTCCAGGCTGGAATGGTTCCTGTGGGAGGACGCTTGAGGGAGTTCTTTCCAGCATGGGCCCAAGTTACTTCAGAGCAGTGGGTGTTGGAAATCGTGCAGAGAGGGTACGCACTAGAGTTTCAACGTCCAGTGAGAGATGCTTTTGTACAATCCCCCTGCAGAACGCGGTCCAAGCTAGTGGAGGTACAGGAAACCTTAGAAAGGCTACTGGCACTGAAGGCGGTAGTGCCAGTGCTGAAGGACCAATACGGCTGCGGTCGGTACTCCATCTATTTTGTGTTACCAAAAAAGGGAAGGAACCTTGAGACCGATTTTGGACCTAAAAAGCGTAAACAGATGTCTCAAGGTGTCGCATTTGCGCATGGAAACACTACGGTCTGTCATAGCGGTGGTTTGAGAAGGCGAGTACCTCACGTCCCTAGATCTTTCGGAAGCGTATCTGCATATGCTGATCAGAATAGAGCATCAAAGGTTTCTTTTGGTTTGCGGTGCATATGGGGCATTTTCAGTTCCAAGCAATGCCGTTTGGGTTGGCGACAGTGCCAAGGACATTCACCAAGGTCATGGTGGTGGTGGTGGCAGCGTTGCGCAAGGAAGGAGTGTTGGTGCATCCTTATCTGGACGACTGGCTGATTTGGGCAGAGTCGAAAGAAGAGAGCGTGGGGGTTACGAGAAGAGTGGTACGGTTTCTGCAATCCCTAGGATGTTTTATTTATTTTATTTATGTATTTTCTCTTATATACCGCGCTATTCTCCATCAGTGCGGTTTACATTGAACAGGGCATTATAACTTGGAGATAACTATTTTATAGGGAACATGGGCTGTGGAGGGTTAAGTGGCTCGCCCAAGACCACAAGGAGCACCTGTGTGACTAGAAACCCCAGTCCTTCCGGCCCAAGGTTGCTGTCCTCTAGTGGGATTTGAACCCCTGACCTTCCGGCCTGAAGTACCTTGCCCCAACCACTAGGCCACTCCTCCACTGGGTAGTAAATGTGGCAAAGAGCAAACTGCACTCAGCCCAGGAGTTGGAGTATCTGGGGGCTCGATTCGACACGGACAGGGGCAGGATGTATCTGCCGCAGGGCAGGATCAGCAAACTAAGGATGTTGGTTCACGCTGTCCTGGACAAAACGGCTCCCTCAGCGTGGCGGTATTTGCAAATATTGGGAACGATGGCAGCCACGCTAGAAGTAGTTCTGTGGGCCAGAGCTCACATGAGGCCGCTGCAAAGGTCTCTGCTCAGGAGATGGTCGCATCAGTCCGATCAGTTGTCCAAGAGGTTGGTCTGTCCTTCAGAAGCAAGACAGTCGCTGCAGTGGAGGTTGCGTTCACGTTGTCTGGAAAAGGGGATGCTTCTGGAGGCCCCGAATTGGAGGGCGTTGATGACCGATGCAAGCATGTTCGGTTGGGGGGTGCACTTCGAGGGGCAGTATGCTCGGGGGCAGTGGACAGAGCAGGAAAGAACTTGGTCAATCAGCAGGTTGGAGTTGAGAGCAGTCACTCTAGCTCTGCAGAACCTTCAGCGGGGGCTGAGGGGGAGTGCAATCAGAGTGTTTTCAGACAATGCCACAGCAGTGGCGTACATCAATCGTCAAGGTGGTACAGGCAGCGTGGCTCTCAAGGAGGAAGCGGACGAGCTGCTCAGTTGGGCCGAGGCGAATCTGGAAGCGTTGTCGGCAGCGCATGTAGCGGGAGTGGACAATATGATGGCCGATTTTTGAGTTGAGTCAAGGTAGATCCAGGAGAATGGGTCCTTCATCAGGAGGTGTTAGAGTTGCTGGTACAGCGCTGGGGACCTCTGACCATGGACCTCATGGCGACGTGTGCATCAGCAAAGGTGGACAGGTTCTTCAGCAGAAGAAGAGAGCGGATGTCAGAAGGTTAGGATGCTCTGATTCAAAGGTGGCCGGAGGAGCGCCTTCTATACATAGTCCCACCTTGGGTGCTGATAGGGCGAGTCCTGCAGCGCATAGAAAGGCACAAGGGACATGTAGTCTTGGTGGCACTGGATTGGCCAAGGAGGCCTTGGTATGCTGACTTGATGCAACTTCTAGTGGAGCCTCCATAGAAGCTACCACTCAGGAAAGATCTTCTAAAGCAGGAGCTGTTGACCATGCCTCATGTGGATCGGTTCTCGCTTACGGCTTGGCTCTTGAAAGGGCATGGTTAAAAGCCAAGGGGTACTCGACGGCAGTAATTACGATGTTGTTAAGGTCTAGGAGGAGATCTACTTTGTTGGCGTACATCAGAGTCTGGCAGATTTTTGAGTCCTGGTGCGAAGACAGGAGGATTAAGGCTTTAGGAGCCTCGGTGGTGCAGGTGTTGTCTTTTTTGCAGGAAGGATTTGAGAAGGGGCTGGCAGCTGCTTCGCTTCGGGTGCAGCTGGCAGTGATTTCTTTTTTTTCGAGGGAAGGTGCAAGGGACAGCTCTTGGGTCGCATCCAGATGTGAAGAGGTTTTTGCGGGCGGCTGCATTTTTGAGACCTCCGCGCAGGGTTTTTGGTTCCGGTTTGGGATCTGAATACAGTGCTGGGGGCACTGGTGCGGGAGCCATTTGAGCCCTTGGTGAAGACGTCAATGAAGGACCTTACTCTCAAGGTGGTGTTTTTGGTAGCTATTGCTTCGACGAGAAGGATTTCAGAGTTGCAAGCCTTGTCGTGTAGAGAGCCATTTTTGGTCTTTGAGGTCAACAAAGTAGTGTTGCGGACGGTGCCCTCTTTCTTGCCGAAGGTAGTGTCGGCTTTTCACATGAATCAGGTGGTGTCTTTGCCGGTCTTCAAAAAGGCAGGCAAAGACAAGGATGAAGGTCGGCTACATAGGTTAGATGTTGGCAGAGCGTTGAGGAAATATTTGCTGAGAACAGTTTCGTTCCGAAGAACAGACAGATTGTTTGTGCTGGTTGGAGGTCAGAGGCGAGGCGGATGGCGTCTAGGTCATCTATTGCTCGGTGGATTAAAGAAACTGTTGCTTCGGCTTATCTGTTGACGGGTAACGTTGTTACAAGTGGTTTGAGGGCGCATTCCACAAGGGTGCAAGCTGCTTCGTGGGTGGAGTGTAGATTGGTGCCGGCGGTGGACATCTGTAGAGTGGCGACTTGGTCATCATTGCATACTTTTGTGAAACATTACAGGATTGATTTTCAAGCGGAAGGGGACTCTAAGTTTGGATCGGCAGTGCTTCAGGCTGGTCTGGCAGGCCCCTCCCGTTAAAGTGTTTACTGCTCTGTTACATCTCCTAAGGTTCGGGACTAGACTGGAGGGACGCTAAGGGAGGTGAAATTAGACTTACCTGCTAATTGTTGTTCCTTAAGGAACTCCAGTCTAGTCCCGCATCCCTCCCTGGAATTGCCTGCAGGTTGACTCCCTGAAGCAAAAGGAAATAGTCGGGGGGGGGGTCCGCAAGAGACTCTCGTGGGGTGGTGTTTCAGAGAGGGTCTGGAAATAGGGGATGCTGGGCTTTCCATAGAAGCAAATATTCTGTCATTTGAGAACACTGTTTAAGAGTTATTAACAAGTAATTGGATGTTATAGCTAGTTTAGAAACAGTTTTAACTGGTTACTTAATTATTGCTCTGGCAAGTCTGCTTTGTCAATAGGGTACTGGAGCAAGAAGGCGGTCCCTGGAATACGTATGTTGGTGTCATCAAAACTGACATGCTCAGTCTCCAAGCTGCGGGAGGATGTACACAACTTCTAAGGTTCAGGACTAGACTGGAGTTCCTTAAGGAACAACAATTAGCAGGTAAGTCTAATTTCACCTTACTATATATCAGCACTTTTTGTATATTTGGAGCTTTGAAGCCTGGCACGAAAGTTCTAGTGCAAGGTTTCCAAATCCAGACGTAGCATAAGTTTTGCACAGCCATGCTATATGCAAAAAATCCACATTAAACCAGGAGAACAAGCTAGGCACATGCACCCAGTCATCTGTGTTAGCACCTAGAATTTGTGCACAAAATGGCACTTGTGCTGGAATGCTGCACAAGTTATCATTCTGCTCAGAATAATAATGTCATTTTTGAACTTGTGCTAGAATGGCACATAGTATTCCAGCCTGCTTTACCTCTCTGGCATTTCAGCAAGCCCCCCCCCCCCCCCCCAAAAAAAGCTGTGAGGGTTGTCCACTCAAACAATGAGCATAAATTCCTCCTCAGCATTGACTGCAGACTTCTTACGTCTCCTCCGAGTGGGCGTTGAGTTCAAAAGCCTTCTGTGCAGCGTAGCTAATTGCTTAATTACCATCTAGTGGTTGCTGTCTGTGCAGTGATTACACTTGTGGTAAATTCTCACATTTGGTACCCGTACTACTGCAGAAAATTGTGTCTAAAACCCATGCGGTTGCCTGTGCTAATGGCAGTGTGCTTTTCTGCATCAGAAGTAACGGAGGATAAAGTGACTTGCAAGAAATCACAGGAAGTGTAGTAGAATTTCCAAATGCATCCTGCTAGACAAATCCAGACTAGTGGGTTGTGTCCCCCTGCCAGCAGATGGTGAGACACACACACATTCCTGAAGCTTTGTACATCACCCTCTATAAAAACCCACTCCCAAGGGGAGCTTCAGTATTTTTTGTCTCAGCAAATGGACTTCCTAAGCGTCTCTCCAGTCCAGTCCCTTTCTTCTGGGTTGTGCTCCTCTTCCTGCAGCTTGGAGACTGAGTACGTCATTCTTTAATCACCTCAGGATATATATCACTGGCACCACCCACCAGCCTCAGTATACTTGGTCTCCAAGCAGCAGAAAGAGCAGTAAGCCAAAGAGAGGGCTTACTGGAGAGACGTTAACTTAGAGGGGTTTTTGTTTTGTTGACTTTCTTTATTTTAGTTAATACAGAAATAAACCAAATTAAACTATATTTGCTGCCAGGATATTTGGGATCCCCCACCCCCGGTGAAGGGTTGGGAACCGGAGGAAGCTATGCTCAGCCGGAGGCTATATTAAAAAAAAAAAAAAAAAAGTGCGCTGAATGGGAGACTTCTGAGGTTTCATTCTGCAGAGTCTCCTGAGTGCACAGGGCCTCGATGCTGATTCCTGCCACGCTGCCGAAGCCGGAGAGACGGCCTAGGGCGAAGGAGGGAACATAGAAGGGCTCTACCCATCGCCAGAAGGCCTGGGAGTTGCCGGGTGTGGCGCAAGGTAAGGGGGGCTGAGAGCGAGCCACGTGGCAAGCGGAGTCCAGCAGCCGCCGTGAAGATGCTCGGAAGGGCAGTGACTTGGGCAGGAGAATTTTCTCTCCCCTTTTTTGTTTTCGCACACTGGACATTTTGCTGGGTGTGTGGCAGCACCCAGTGAAAACCTGGCAAACGGCTCTTCCCCATTGGGGGGGGGTGCATTTTTGCTACAACATTTTTTTCTGTACATTGTTAAGGATAGTGTTAGGTGTGTGTAGAGATATATAGATACAGAGAGAAAGAGATAAAGAGAATTTATATTATCAGTTGGTATAGAGTAAAAAACAAAAAAAAATTTCAAGATAAGGATTGCAAGATGCCTGCTCGGCCACAGTGTTTGCTCTGTGGAGCACACAAGGGAACGGTTTCAGAATCGGGCATCTGCAGAGGCAGCCTCAGTGGAGCAGGGACTACAGGCTGGTGGGTCTCAAGAACCTTCAGCTTTGGTGTCTCAGGAGTCAGTGGAGCCCTTGGAGGGTCTTCTCGGAGAGGGTTCTTCTCTTTCTTTGAGTTTAGAACAGCAGATACCATCTCAGCCACAACCCGGGACCACCTCAGGTGAGGGACGTCTTGGCAGAGGTTTCTCCCCGGAGTTTGTGTTGCTATTACACAAAGCTTTCTGTCTGTGTCAGCAGGGGAGTCAGGGATGCACATGAAAGCGTGAGGCGGAGGCCAAGTCACTGGTTGAAACCGTTATTCCCTCCAAGCGAGTTTGAACGGAGGAAGAGGAACCTCTCTCCCCTGGATCAGAGATACTGGAAAGGGAGGTCTGGGAGAGGAGGAAGAAGAACTCGAGGAGGGAGAGATCCCAGAATAGTAAGGGGTTTTTGTCGTGAGGTGTTGCCAGCATTAATTGGATAGTCCCTGAAGGTATTCAACATGTCTGCAGGGGCCCCTGCACAAGAGGATGAGCTGAAAGATCCGTTAATTCAGGCAGTTGGAAAATCTCAGTTTTTCCTGTCCACAGGGTGGTGCGGCAGATGATTCAGGAAGAGTGGGATCAGCCGGAGGCCGGTTTGATGGACGTGCGGTCAATGTCACGTTTGTACCCTCTGCCGGAAATGGAGAAGGAACTGTTAAAATCGCCTTGAGTGGATTCGGCGGTTACCAAGAAAACTACCATCCCGGTGGAGGGCAGTGCAGCTCTAAAGTATGCCCAAGACAAAAAGGTAGATACTTTGTTTGAAGCAAGCCTTTGACATAAGTGCCCTGGCTCTCCCAAGTGTCGATATATGGAGCTTGGATAGCCCGGGCTTGCCTGAGGTGGTCCCAACAGCTGCTGGGGAGCCACAAGTAGAGGCAGTGCAAATTGAGTCCGGCGCAGCCTATCTGGCAGATAATCAATATGATCTAATTTAGGAGTTTGTCAAAGAACATGGCTTTAGTGGTAGCGCCTCAGAGGTATCTTTGGCTCCGTAATTGGGCAGCGGATGGTTTGTCCAAGACCCGACATAGTAGACGCCCCTTTAAGGGTAAGCTGCTTTTCGGGAAAGATCTGGACAAGTTGGTGAAGGATCTAGGGTGAGTCGAAAGGCGGTAGGCTTCCAGAGGATAAGTTCAAGCAGAGCCGCTTTCCTACTCCAGGACAATCACAGCAGAGGGAGTTCTGGATATTTCGGCCGACTCGTCAGAGCTCCTTTCAGAGGGGGTGATTTCCATCCAGAGGACAGGGTTTCCGGGGGTTTCAAGGAGCCGGAAGAGGTTTTGGGGCCTCTTCGGACGCTTCCACCCAGAGAAAGCCACAATGAAGCTACGGGGGCTCGCGTGGAAGATCTGCCTGTAGGGGGGGGCGTCTACGGCAGTTCTTTTCTGCCTGGGCCCGGGTTACGTCCAACCAGTGGGTCCTGGAGGTAGTGCGGGTTGGATATGCTCTCGGGTTCACAAGGCCGGTTCTTCCCTCCTTCGTCCAGTCGCCTTGCAAGTCGCAGGCCAAGAGAACAGCAGTAGAGGAAACCTTAACAAGACTGTTAGCCTTGGGGGCGATCATCCCCATGCCAAAAGGTCAATGCAGCTGCGGTCGATACTCCATCTGTTTCGTGGTCCCGAAGAAGGAAAGACCAATTCTAGACCTCAAGCGGGTCAATCGGTGCCTTCGGATTCCACATTTTCGTATGGAAATACTGAAGTTGGTGATAGTGGCAGTTCGGCAGGGAGAATTTTTAACCTCTCTCAATCTCACCGAGGTATATTTACATATCCCCATCGGTGTTTCATCAGCAGTTCTTGCGCTTCGCAGTGCCAAGGGGACACTTTCAGTTCCAGGCGCTTCTGTTCGGTTTGACGACGGCCCCGCACATCTTCACCAAGGTGGTAGTTGCGGCAGCTTTGTGCAAGGAAGGAATTCTAGTTCATCCTTACCTGGACGATTGGTTGATCAGGGCCAAGTCCAAAGACGAGAGCCTAAGGGCAGTCGCCAGAGTGGTCAGTTTTCTGCGAAGTTTGGGGTGGGTAATCAATCTATCAAAGAGCAGGTTGGTTCCCTCTCAGGAAATCGAGTACCTGGGTGCAAGGTTTGACACAGCTTTGGGCAGGGTGTTCTTGCCATTTCAGAGCAAGAAACCTTCGGTGCTTGATTCACAAATTTATGTCTCGGGAAGCGCCCTCGGCGTGGCACTACCTGCAGGTGCTGGGGACTATGGCAGCGACGTTAGATCTGGTACCCTGGGCCAGGGCTCACATGCGGCTGCTGCAAAGGTCGCTTCTGCGGTGTTGGTCTCATCAGCGTCAGCCTTTGTCAGTGACGCTCCCCTGTCCTGCAGCAACCAAGGTGGCACTTCAGTGGTAGCTCTCTCTGGGGAGTCTGGAGAGAGGAATGCCCCTTGAATCTCCTCAGTGGGTTCAGGTCACAACGGACGCGAGTCTGTCGGGCTGGGGAGCCCACTGCAAGGGACACTTTGCCCAGGGAATCTGGAGTGCTCTGGAATCACAGTGGCCTATCAACAGATTGGAATTGAGGGCGGTGACTCTGGCTCTCAAAGCGTTTCTGCGTTGGGTTCGCAGGAGGGCGGTCAGAGTTCTCTTGGACATTGTGACAGCGGTGGCCTACATCAACAGACAGGGCAGCACAAGCAGTCCCATGTTGGAAGAAGAAGCAGAGAGCCTCCTTGTATGGGCCGAGACTCATTTATTGGCTCTATCAGCTCAACATGTGGCCAGAGTGGAGAATGTTACGGCAGACTACCTCAGCAGATACAAGGTGGATCATGGAGAATGGGAGCTCTGCCAGGAGGTCTTCCAACAGGTGGAACGAAGGTGGGGCTCGCCGGTCATGGACCTGATGGCGCGCTGGGAGTTGGCCAAAGCGAGCCATTTCTTCAGCAGAAGAAGAGAAAGAATGTCAGAAGACTTAGACGACCTAGTTCACTGATGGCCCATGGAGGGGTTACTGTATGTGTTCCCGCCATGGGCACTCATAAGCAGAGTTGTGCAAAGGATAGAGGTGCATCAGGGACTGGTGATACTGATAGTTCCGGACTGGCCAAGGAGACCGTGGTATGCCGATCTGATGCGGCTATTGGGAGACCAGCCATGGCACTTCCTGGTAAGAGAGGACCACCTCAGACAGGGTCCTGTGAGGATGCTACAAGTGGATCGGTTCTCACTTATGGCTTGGCTATTGAAAGGGCAAGACTGCGTAAGAGAGGATATTCGGGAGCAGTGATCTCGACAGTGCTAAAGGTATGTAAACGGTCAACCTGTCTGGCACATTTTCGAGAACTGGTGTGAGGGGCAAGAGAAGAGGCCCCTGAAAGTTTCTCTCTCTGAGGTGCTAGATTTTTTACAGGATGGTTTTGAGAAAGGGCTGGCAGCCAGTTCCTTGCAGGTACGGCTAGCGGCTATTTCTTGTTACAGAGGCAAGGTTTTGGGTAGATGGTTGGGTGAACATCCAGATGTAATTCGATTCCTTAAGGTAGTGAGGCATTTGCAGCCTCAGCAGAGGTCGATCGTGCCTTCTTGGGATCTTAATTTGGTAGATGCCCTAGCAGGTGAGCCTTTCAAACCGGTACAATAAGATTTGACGCTTAAGGCAGTTTTTCTGGTGGCCATTTGTTCGGCCAGGCGTGTGTCTGAGTTGCAAGCTTTGTCCTGTCACCCCCCGTTTCTCGTATTTTTCAAGGAGAAGGTGGAGTTTAGGACGGTACCGTCGTTTTTGCCCAAGGTGGTCTCCCCCTTCCATGTGAATCGGTCGGTGTCTCTCCCTTCCTTTGCCACTTTGGGACAGGGGGAGGGCAACGCATGATTGCGCCTGCTGGATGTGCGAAGAATTTTGAAGCGTTATCTGAGGCGTACTAAGGCATTCCGCAAGTCGGAGAGGAGGTTTGTTTTGTTTGGGGGGGGCCGCGCAAGGGAGAAGCAGCAGCCAAAGCTTCAATTTCAAGATGGATCAGGGAAGCCATTGCGTCAGCTTATCTTCTAAAGAGAAAGCAAATTCCGATGGGGTTCCGAGCTCATTCCACTCGGGCTCAAGCGGCCTCATGGGCAGAGTTTAGTCTGGTTCCTCCATTGGAAATTTGTAGGGCGGCTACTTGGTCTTCCCTACATACTTTCACCAAGCACTACAGGTTGGTTGTTCAGGCGGTGGCACCTACTGGTTTTGGGGGAGCGGTGCTTCAGTCCGGTTTGGCTGGCCCCTCCCATGGTTGAACTGCTCTGTTACATCCCAGAAGAAAGGGACTGGACTGGAGAGACGCTTTAGGAAGAAGTAATTAGACCTTACCTGCTAATTAGTGTTCCTGAAGGATCTCCAGTCCAGTACCTGTTCCCGCCCGATATGGTAAGGTAAGGAATGGGTTATCGGTCCAAAGACGTGCAGGAAGTGTGGTAAGAGCCAGGGGTTTCTCGGTAGGCTGTTTGCTCTAGGTTGTCGGTGCCAGAGCGGAATGGCGGTCGCAGGCCCTGCTACCAAATTGGCCGTCAAGATGGCTACCAGAATTTGTAAGGGCCTTTCAGGTAAGCCTCCTCCTCGGAGGGAGAGTTGGAATATTCCTTTCTGGGAGTGGGAGGTGGTGAATTTGTTACAGTTCTAGTTCTAGTTGTTTGGTTTACTTGTCTCTCCGTTAGGTCTACTTTGTCAACAGGATACTGAGGCTGGTGGGTGGTGCCAGTGGGTGGAGTGGAGGAGTGGTTGGGGCAAGGTACTTCAGGCCGGAAGGTCAGGGGTTCAAATCCCACTAGAGGACAGCAACCTTGGGCCGGAAGGACTGGGGTTTCTAGTCCCATAGGTGCTCCTTGTGGTCTTGGGCAAGCCACTTAACCCTCCATAGCCCATGTTCCCTGTAAAATAGTTATCTCCAAGTTATAATGCCCTGTTCAATGTAATTTCAGTTTGTTCAATGTAAACCGCACTGATGCAGAATAGCGCGGTATATAAGAGAATGTAAATAAATAAAATAAATAAATATATATCCTGAGGTGATCAAAGAATGATGTACTCAGTCTCCAAGCTGCAGGAAGAAGAGCACAACCGAGAAGAAAGGGACTGGACTGGAGATCCTTCAGGAACACTAATTAGCAGGTAAGGTCTAATTACTTCTTCTGCTAGCTCCTGGCATTCCCTGAGAATAGATTTGGTGTCTGTATAGCTATCTTTGGCAGTTGTGCACACTGTAGTGCCTCTTTGCTGACAGTGTTCAAGAGGACCAGTGGAGCACCTCTTAAGAGAAGTGCTCCTGTTCATGAGGAGCAGTTGCAGCCTTTCGTTCTGACTGTTCTGCAAGCAAGACTTCTATCAGCTAAGTTGGCAGTTGCCTTTTGTTCTAACTCCTTAGTTTGGTTTGTTTTTTTTGTTTTGTTTTTTTAAACCTTATTCAAGGATCTGGTTGAGGAAGTTGTCAGGCAGATTTTTCTTCTCCGGACCCTTCCTTCATCGTTTTTTCCTCCGAGAGCAGTGAGTGTTTTTATTTCTTTCACAGTTCTCTTTTAAAGCAGCATCCCGATCTGTTTTTCAGCAGCATCTTGTTCTGACCACGTGCTCCGTGTTCTTCGGTTACCTTTTTCCTGCTTCTCTTCATGCGGTCTGGCAGCTGCTTCCTGGCTCTGTTTGCTATTTTCATCATAATTTTTGTGCCGCAGCTACCGTTCTTTTTTTTCAGAGTCTGATTTTTGGCTCCCTGGCTCTTCCTGTGACTTTCTTTTATCCTGTTGTGAAAATGCCGCTGGCTTGGGCTGTGGGAAGAAATGTAAGACTTTGACAGGTAGTTTGTGTTCCTCCTGTAGTTCTAATCAAGGGGGGTCTTTCTGTGTCTGCAGGTTCTGGTTCCGATAGCCCTTCCATGTCTCTTGTTTTAGCTTCCTCTGCGTTACCTCAGGATGATGCTAGATCTCAAGATGCCCTTCCTTCCAGTTTTGTTGTCAAAGCAGCCCACTCACCTCTACAACTTTCTCGTCAGCTGACAACTCTGATCTCCAGTTTATACAGCTATTCTGTCAGGCCTGGGATATGTGGTGCTTGGGGACTTCAGCTACTCCAACCGCCGCTGATCCACCATATAGAAAGCGTGCCCACCAAAGTTTTGGCTGGAGCTTCTTTAGATCTGGCAAAGGATACCTCCTCTCCAGGAGACTGGCGCCCTATAGGGAAAGAAGATGACGGTCCTTCAGATGAACATTCTATCATTTCTGAATCTGGCCAGGGAGTAGGAGAGCTCTCGCCATTGGAAGTCAACTAGGAGCCTTGAAGACGGGCTATCCAGTTATTCCGAAAGGAAGAGCTTCCTGCTCTTATTGCTCAAATTACAGAGGCTCTGCACCTCTCAAGTGAAACAGCCTTTGGATTCCTCTAAACCTCAGGCAGACCTAAAGCTTTTCCCTGAAACTACAACAAATGATCTCCTTAGACTGAGATTCTCCTGATGTCTCTATCCTCCATCATTGCTTGGGTCGTGTTTGTCTGGTCTCGACAAGTGATTGCGTTTTTCTAAAGTAGACGCCCTGGTCACTGCAGTTACTAAACACACAAACATTCCTGTGGAGGATGGTACTGCCCTCCGTGAACAGACATATAGAAAGACTAGGGGACATGCAATGAAGCTACAGGGTAAACTATTTAAGACAAATAAGAGAAAATATTTTTTCACTCAACGTGTAATCAAACTCTGGAATTTGTTACCGGAGGATGTAGTAAAGACTGTTAGTATAGCTGGGTTTAAAAAAGGTTTTGAAAAGTTCCTGGAGGAAAGGTCTATAAACCATTATTAAAAGGGACCCAGGATATCACTGCTTGACCCAATACAAGCATTGAGGAACCTGTGTCTTTTGGGGAAACTGCTAGGTACGTATGACCTAGATTGGCCACTGTTGGAAACAGGATACTGGGCTTGATGGACCATGGTCTGACCCAGTATGGCATATCTTATGTTCAAGGCGGAGGGCCTCTTAAATATCACTTTATCGTCATCAACCTTGGCATTGCAGGCCTCTGTAGAGGTCTCACTGCATGTACTCTGCTCCAATGGCTTCAGTCACCTCCAGATGATCTGACTTTGCCTTGTTTAGAGTCGGTTGCTGTCTTTCTTGCAGATGCCTTTTATGATCTGCTGCGCTTATCTGCTCGGTCTATGGCTGCTGCTACAGTGGCTCGGCGTTGGCTGTGGCTCTGTCCATTGGAATGCGGATGCTACTTCCAAGTCCCATCTTGCCCAAGCTTTCTTTCAAGGGTCACTTTCTTTTTGGTGAGGATAAGCCAAAATCCAATTTTTGTCATTCTGCTATGTCGTCGTCTGCGTCCTCATCTTATAAGAGTCCACTTCAGAGACATTTGCTACTGGCCTGGCAAATCTGGTGGTTCTTCAAAGAGGGCTGGTTCTAAAATTTTTCTCCTCATTCAACAAGTTTTCCGGTTCCGCCAAATCTTCCCATTGACTGTTTCCAGGTCCATTCCAAGGTGCCTCCTGTGAGCGGTTGCTTACAGTATTTTTCCTGTGAATGGACCCAGATAACATCGGACCAATGGGTACTCGAGAGAGCAAAACAGGTTTATGCTATCAGCTTCATCGAGCCCGTGCCGAATGTCGCCTTCATCTCTCCATGCAGTTCCAAGGCAGTGGCTGTAAGCCTGACTCTCCACCACCTTCTTCAGCTCAATGCGGTATTCCCAGTTCCTCCCTCAGAGGTTTTGGTCACTATTCCATTTACTTTGTCCTTCCCAAGAAGGACAGCTCCTTTGATTCCCTCAAGTTCTAGGATAGAATAGATTGCTGTCTTCAGGTGCCACGGTTCCAGATGGAAACTCTCAGGACAGTCATTCAAGCTGTTCGACCAAGTGAATTTCTGGCATCCCTGGACCTGGCGGAAGCATATTTTCACATTCCAATCCACCAAAATCATCATCAGTATCTGTTTTATGGTCCTCGGTCAACATTATCAGTTGCCACAGCAACTTGCACTTTCTCCAAGGTGATGGTAGAAGAGGCAGCTTCCCTGTGGCGCCAAGGTATTCGGGTTCATCCTTATCTAGACGATTGGCTGATCAGAGCAATGAATTTCAAGGAGGCTACTTCTATAGTCTCTCAGGTCCTCTCCTTTCTGGACCATCTCGGCTGGGTGGTCAATAATGCCAAAAGCAATCTGTGTCCAGTTCAATCTCTAGAATTCCTCGGCGCCCACTTCGACACGCAAGTGGGCCGCATCTTCCTCTCTTAGAACAGATGCAAGAAGCTCTGCATTCAGGTCCATGCCTTCCGGCGCCTGGCAGCTCCCACTGCCTGGGATTACTTACAACTCCTCAGCACCATGGCTTCTGCTCTTGAAGTAGTCCCCTGGGCTTCTGCTCACATACATCCGCTTCAGTACTCTCTCCTGTCACACTGGTCCCCATCCACTCAGGACTATCGGATTTGTCTACCCCTTTCTTCAGTGGTTCACTGCAGTCTTCGCTGGTGGCTTTGTCCTCATCACTTGTTTGAAGGGCGTCCCCTTGGAAATTCTGCGTTGTGTGGAAGTCACCACGGACACCAGCCTTGCAGGTTGGGGAGCGCACTGCCAGGGACAGGAAGCACAGGGATCTTGGGCTATTCAAGAAGCCTCTTGGACCATTAATCACCTCAAAGCCCAGACTGTTCGTCTGACTCTACTCTTTCAATCCTACCTCCAGGGTTGAGCAGTCCGAGTACTTTCCGACAATTCCACCACTGTGACTTATCTCAACAGAAAGGGTGGGATCAAATGTTACAGAGTAGTCCTGGAAAGGAGTCTATTTCCCTGGGCAGAATCCAACCTCCTAGCTCTTTCTGCGCAGCACATTGCGGGAATGGAGAACATTCGGGTAGATTTCCTTAGTCGTCATATCCTGGACCCCAGAGAGTGTGAGCTAACTCCATAGGCATTTGTGAACATTGTGCATTGGTGGTGTCATCTGACTCTAGACCTAATGGCCACCTCTTCCATTGCCAAGACGTCAATATTTTTCAGCTGTTGAAAAGAACCAAATTCTCACGTCCTAGATGCTCTGGTTCAGACCTGACCCTCGAACTATCTTTACATCTTTCCTCCTTGGCCGCTAATCGGTTGTGTACTTTCGTCAGAGTTGCACTCCAGACAGGTAGTGCTGTTGGCCCCGGATTAGCCTCAGTGTCCATAGTATGCCAATCTCCCTCTGCCTCCTGCAGGAGGCACCCTTAACCCACCCCTGAAACAGGAGACCTCTCCAAACACCGAGGGGTATTATGGATGACCCTGCTCCTTACTCGCTTATAGCATGGCTATTGAGCAGCGTCGCTTGCATTGCAAAGGTTATTCGCCGCAAGTCGTGGCCACTGTTTTCTCCTTCACGTGTCTATGCTCTGATCTGGCATTTTTTTTTCTTGGTGTTCTAAGAGATCCCTCTTCCTTTAGCGAGTTGATATTCCAGATATTCTTTCTTCCCTTCAGGGCAGATTTGATAAGGATCTCGCCTTTAATTCTTTAAAGGTGCATATTGTGGCCTTGACATGCTTTTGAGGGTCTTTCCATGGGTGGTCTCTTGCTTCTCATGCAGATGTTTTCTGCAGGACATTCACTCCCTGAGGTCCCCCAATTGTCCCTTCTTGGGATTTGTCCTTTCTCCAGGACCAAGCAGGAAGTCAGTCCTCACATATGGGTGACGTCGGCGCCGACGGAGCCCTCGCGGAGCAATTTTCCCCAGCTTTCAAAGAAAGCCTTTGGGAATTGCAGCGCGCATGCGCGGTCGCCTTCCCGCCCAAGGGTGCCATCTTAGCCAGTCTTCTTTTTTCCGCGGAGCCCTACAGACGTACCCGTCTTGTCCCCGCGAAAAAGTTGATTTTATTCGTAATATTCTCTTTTTTCCTTCGGTTCGACGCCGGTTTTCTTCCCGCCCGGACTCGCGATGCCGGTCACGAGTCCTCTTCTTCCTTTTCGGTTTTTCTGATTTAGTCAGTTTCGTTTTCGGTTTTTTCACTGGCAGCCCGGTCTTTTGACCTCGCAGGGGCCCTTTTTCCTCCGATGGCTGCCAGTGGTTTCAAGCGGTGTGGTCAGTGTGACCGAAATATGTCACTAACTGACACACACGATAATTGCCTCCGCTGCCTCGGCCCGGATCATGAAGAAATGATCTGTGGGGCCTGTGGCAAAATGTCCTCCAAAGCGTTGAGAAGTCGGCGGCATCAGCAGGATAGGATCTTCGCTGACCCCAGCCGTACCCGGACCTCGTCGGAAGCCTCGGCGTCCAGAGGTTCCAGCTCGGACCGTCACCGGAGTTCCTCCGACAGGGGTTCTCCCTCCGGGGACCATCGACGGAAGGTGAAACCCGCGAGGGCGGCGGCGTCGGTGGACGCTCCTGGCTCCGCGAGGGCCAGGTCGCATAGCCCCGATAGCCATCCCGGGTCCTTGGAGAAGGAGCACCTCTCGAAGCGACCTCGCATGGAGTCGGAGCTGCCTGCTTGGGTAAGTCCTGTGGTCCTCCTGGACTCGCCTCCGAGACCGCCGACGTCGGGGCCCGAGTCGGGGGCTGCTGGGTCACCTGAGGTCGGACTCAGGTTGACGGCCTTGGAGAGCAGACTGTCTGCCTTCATGGACCAGCAGCGGGCACTGCTCGCTAGCCTTGCTGGCACCGCTGCCCCGACCGCCGGGACGTCGACGTCTAAGTCGACCCCGGAGACCGAGCCAATCCTCGAGTCCATGCGAACTCGAGTCGATCCTCGGTCGAGGTCACCCTCGGCCTCCCGTTCGGGACCGAGGTCGCCGACGCCGACTCCCTCGGCGTCGGGGCGGCGGGCGCCGCAGCCTGCCCGGGCCGACCCCACCGATTCCTCCTCGGAGTCGGTCTGGGAGTCTGAAGAGGAAGAGTCACCTGATTCTTTTCGGACTCGGTGTGTCCCCTCGGACTCGCCTGAGTCCGAACCTCGGAAGCAGTCCCCTCCGGAGGATGCCCGGTTCTCGGACTTCGTCAGGGATATGGCCAAGGCTTTGGCCTTCCCGGCGGACCCCGAGGAGGAGCCTCGAGCCGAAGAGCTCGACGCCCTCCAGTATGACTCTCCCGCCAGGGAACACTTTACTGTACCGGTTCCTCCCATGCTGGAACGACTACTCTTCCGCATGTGGGAGAGTCCGGCCTCCTCGCAGGTCCTGAGCAAGCGGGTCGATTCTATCTATCGAGTCCGCAAGAGCCCTGGCTTCCAAAAGGCACAGCTACCATACCATTCCATGGTAGTGGAATCGGCCATGCATCGTCTTAAGAGCCAGAAGATGCACTCCTCGGTGCCTCCTGGCAGGGAGGCCCGTAACCTGGATGGCCTTGGTAAGAAGTGTTTCCAGGGCTCTATGCTTGCGTGTCGTGTCCAGACCTACCAGCTATACATGGGCATGTATCTTCGAGACCTGGCTAAAGAGCTAGCCGGATTCTCCGCTGGATTGTCCGAGGAACCTTTGCGGAGGTTCCTAGCCTTGTCCACTGGCATTCGGGAATGCTCAAAATTCATATCCCGAGCAGCCTATGATGGCTTTGAAGCATCGGCTCGAGTGGCCGCAGCCGACATCGGTGCCCGCCGACAGGCTTGGCTTCAGTCGTCTGACCTTGAGCCCTGGGTGCAGGACAAGTTGGTCGATGTCCCCTGCCGAGGTGAAAACCTCTTTGGCAAACCTATGGCAGAAAAGGCTGCACAGATCGAGACGGAGACTCTCACCAGGACTAGGCTTTCTAGGAAGACCTCCGCCCCTTCCCAGAAAAAGAAGGGCTCGGGAAAGAAGTCCTTTTACCCGAGAAAGGCGGCTGCCTATAAACACTACCCCCAATATCAGGCCCCCGCAGCTCCCCAACAGGGCCAGCAGGCCAAGGGACGGGGTAACGTGTCCCGTAGGCAGCAAGCCCCCAAGCCTGCACCACCAGCCCCTGCTCAGCAGGGTGGGGGCTTTTGACTCCTTCAGCATAGCCTCTCCCCCTCCGCTGGCTCCTCCCAGCACCGGAGGCCGGCTGGTTCACTTCGCCCACAGGTGGTCCAGCATCACTTCAGATGCCTGGGTGCTTCAGGTCGTAAGAGAAGGCTATCTTCTCTACTTCCACCAGGTCCCTCCCTCCTATTTCCCGGGAGAACCTCCACGACTCCCTCTGCACAGGGACTTACTCTTCAGGAGTTAGCAGGTCTTCTACAGGAACAGGCGGTGGAACCGGTGCCCCACCACCTGAGAGGTCAAGGCTTTTATTCCAGGTATTTTCTAGTACCAAAAAGGACAGGAGGCCTCAGACCCATCCTGGACTTGCGCAACCTCAACAGGTTCCTCGTGCGGGAAAAGTTCAAAATGCTTACCCTTGGAATCCTTCTGCCCTACCTCCAGCAGGGAGATTGGCTATGCTCCTTGGATCTAAAGGATGCCTACACGCACATCCTCATCCACCCAAGCCACCGCCAATACCTAAGGTTTGTGGTGGCAGGAAATCATTACCAGTACAGGGTACTGCCCTTTGGCCTGTCCTCCGCACCGCGAGTCTTCACAAAATGTCTCGCAGTGGTGGCGGCCCATCTCCGGCTTCACGGCCTCTATGTCTTTCCGTACCTCGACGACTGGCTCATCAGAGCAGCGTCCGCTCCGGAGGTCACCAACGCCACACACCGCACGGTGACTCTTCTGCAGTACTTGGGCTTTGTCATAAACTTCGCAAAGTCCACTTTGCTCCCCTCACAGGATCTCGAGTTCATCGGCGCAAGACTGCACACTCCTCAGGCGCGAGCTTTCCTGCCTCTCGACAGGGCTCAACGGCTCATGGACCTAGCCGACCGTTTTCGCAGCCAGTCCCTGGTCTCCGCCAGGCGCTTCCTGAGACTGCTCGGCCATATGGCTTCCACCGTCCATGTGACCCCCAATGCCCGCCTGAATATGCGGCCTGCTCAATGGTGTCTTCGCAAGCAGTGGCATCAAGCCACAGGCGGCCTAGCAGACCTAGTGCGCGTCTCCGAGCCGCTGGCCTCGTCTCTCCAGTGGTGGCTTCACCGGCCGAACCTGGTACTCGGCATGCCTTTTCAGTCACCTCAGCCGGCCCAGGTGCTGACGACAGATGCGTCCCTCCTGGGTTGGGGAGCACATTGCCAAGGGGCATGTACTCAGGGTCTCTGGACCGCGTGGGAGTCTGCTCAGCAGATCAACTTCCTGGAGCTCAGAGCGATCCGCCTGGCTCTCAAGGCTTTCTCCCACCTGACCTCTCACCAGTCCGTCCTTATCCAGACGGACAATCAAGTGGCCATGTTCTACGTGAACAAACAGGGGGGCACGGGCTCCTTCCTTCTCTGTCGGGAAGCACAGAAGCTCTGCTCTTGGGCCGTCAGTCACGGCGTTCTTCTCAAGGCAGTTTATCTCCCAGGCTAGGAAAATTGCCTGGCGGACAAACTCAGCAGGATCCTCCAGCCGCACGAGTGGCGCCTGGATCCCTTGGTAGTTCAGAAGCTCTTTCTAAAGTGGGGCCTCCCCAAGATTGATCTCTTTGCCAGCCCTCTCAACCGGCAACTTCCTCGCTTCTGCTCTCGTCAGCCACATCCCCTTCGAGTTGCGGCAGACGCTTTTCTATTCTCATGGTCGGAGAGCCTTCTGTATGCTTTTCCTCCCATCCCGCTAGTCTCTCGAACTCTTTTCAAGGTTCTCCGAGACAAAGCTTCCATGATCCTGGTGGCCCCTCGCTGGCCCAGACAGCCGTGGTTTCCACTCCTGCTGCAATTAGCGGTAGAGGATCCATTCCCTCTGGGGTTACAACCGGATCTCCTCACTCAGGATCAGGGGTCTCTGCTACACCCCAACCTCAGATCTCTCAATCTAATGGCCTGGCTGCTGAGAGGGTAGTCCTTGCTCCCCTTCTCCTGCCGGCAGAGGTGGAAGAGGTCGTCCTAGCTTCTCGGCGACCTTCTACCCGCAAATGCTACGCCCTTAAATGGCGTCGCTTCTCCGTTTGGTGTACCCAACAGTCTCAGGATCCCTTCTCCTGCCCGGTGTCGGTGATCTTGCAGTACTTGCTATACCTCTCTAATCTGGGACTTAAGTCCAACTCCGTCAAAGTTCACCTTAGTGCTCTTTCAGCACATCATGTGCCGGTGGACGGCAGACCTCTTTCCAGCGACCCTCTTGTAGCGAGGTTTCTCCGAGGTCTCCTTCTACTTAAACCACCTCTGCGCCCGCCAGCGCCTGACTGGGATCTGAATGTGGTTTTGCAGCGGATCACCTGTCCGCCTTTTGAACCTATGGCTACCTGTTCTCTCCGTTTTCTTTCTTGGAAAACATTGTTCTTGATAGCCCTCACTTCCGCTAGACGCGTAAGTGAATTGCAGGCCCTCGTGTCTGATCCCCCTTACACTCGGTTCTACAAAAATAGGGTAGTCCTACGGACTCACCCAAAATTTCTTCCAAAAGTGGTCTCCCCTTTTCACATCAATCAGGAGGTGGTACTTCCGACCTTCTTTCCCAGACCACACTCCAGCCGAGCTGAAATGGTCCTCCATACCCTGGACTGTAGAAGGGCATTGAACTTCTACCTTGACCGTATGCGGGAGCACCGTAAAGCTGCGCAGCTTTTTGTGTCTTTTGATCCCAATAAATTGGGACTCCCGGTCTCCAAGCGTACTCTGTCCATCTGGGTTGCGGACTGTATCACTTGGGCTTATGGGGCGGCCGGACTCTCCTTGGAAGGTCGGGTCACGGCTCATTGCGTTCGGGCAAAGGCTACGTCAGTGGCTTACCTCCGCTCTGTTCCGCTGGCAGACATCTGCCGGGCCGCTACTTGGTCTTCGAGCCAGACTTTTGCGGTCCATTACTGTCTCGAGAGGGAGTCCCGCAGGGACAGTGCTTTCGGACAGGCAGTCCTCCGTAATCTCTTTGAGGTTTGAGCAACTCCTACCCTCCATCCCGGATGTGGGCTACCGGTGGGTAATAATTCAGCGAAGATTCCTTCCTTCTGTGCTGCTGAGCTAGAGGGAGCTCATTTTTGTGCTTAGGGTCTCCGGTAGCCTTAAGCTTGGGAGTCCCATATGTGAGGACTGACTTCCTGCTTGGTCCTGGAGAAAGCGTAGTTACTCACCTGTAACAGGTGTTCTCCAGGAGCAGCAGGAATCAGTCCTCACAACCCTCCCTCCTCCCCTTGGAGTTGCAATCATCTGCTTTAGTTTTTTTGCAAATTTTTATGCTGTCTTTTTTAGCTATGTCATCTGACTGGCTAAGATGGCACCCTTGGGCGGGAAGGCGACCGCGCATGCGCGCTGCAATTCCCAAAGGCTTTCTTTGAAAGCTGGGGAAAATTGCTCCGCGAGGGCTCCGTCGGCGCCGACGTCACCCATATGTGAGGACTGATTCCTGCTGCTCCTGGAGAACACCTGTTACAGGTGAGTAACTACGCTTAATGCTTCGTGTGCTCACCCGTGTCCCATTTGAGCCTCTCTATAGGGCATCTCAAAACTGTTTTTCGTATAGCAGTCACTTTGGCATGGTGCCTTTCGGAGCTCCAGGCATTTTCTTGCCAGGATCCTTTTCTGTCCCTTTTTTTTTTTTTAAACCCGGAGGGGGTTATCATTCGAACAGTGCCCTCCTCTCTACCAAAGGTCCTTTCAAATTTTCATGTCAACCAATCGGTTGTTCTTTCTTCCTTAAGAAGCAGTCTTTGGGTGACAACACAGTTCACCATCTGTTGGATGTGGGTAGGGAGTTAGGCCGTTACCTTTAAACTCGCTAATACATTTCATCTCTCCAATCACCTTTTGTCCTGACTTCTGGTCCATGAAAAGGAGCGGCCGCTTCCAAAGTGACCATTGCGTACCCTGCAGCGCTGGATCAAGCAGACCATTGAGTTGACTTATATTTTATTGGAAAAACCTGTGCCCATAAGTCTTTGGGCTCATTCTACGCAGGCTCAGACTACCTCCTGGGCAGAATGCTCATGGGTAGCTCTGCTAGATATTTTCAGGGCAGCCACCTGGTCCTCCCTCTCTACTTTAGCACATCACTATTACTTGAATGTCCAAGCAACTTGCTTCAGAGCCTCTGTTTTGTTTACAGCTGTTTCTTGCTGCCCTGGAGTGGTTTAGCTATGGTACTCCCCACTATTCTGGACTGGTCTAGTAGGATGTATTTGGAAGGAAAAATTGTACTTACCGATAATTTCCTTTCCTGGAATCCTGCTAGACCAGCCCAGGGCCTGCCCCTCTAAACAGTTTAGTCCGTCACCTAGCTAAGATTCTCTTTACATAATCTGTGACATTGCTGTACCTCACCATGTACATACTTCCTTGGCTTTGCGGGTCCTGTTTCACATTATTCAATTTAGCTTGTTATAAGAGTTATTTGAGCTCATTTTTGGTCTGTTTTGTGCTGCTTTGGCTTTTTGAATCCCTTACAGCTTATTCTTATGGAACAAGCAGGAAGTCAGACCTCACATATAGGTGACATCGACGCTGACTGAGCTCTGTGGAAGCATCTCCCCAGCTTTCAAAGCCTTTGGGAGATGCCAAAATGCATGCGTGGTCCCCTTCCCACTTACTCAGTCTCCCTTTTTCCATGGAGTCCACGGCCGTCATCTTTCCCTGGGAAAAGAAGTTGATTTTCTTGTGCGTTAAAGTGCTTTTCCTTCTCTGGTTAACACTGGTCCCTTTCCTGCCTCTGAGCCCCGTCGCCTCTGCTTCAAGTCTCGGAACTGTTTTTTAGTTTAGGGGGGGGGGGCCCTCCAGTGCGGTTTTGCATCTTTTCTAATCGCTGGCCATGTTGAGGATCTTTTTGCCCCAGTGGGTTTAAAAAGTGTGATTGGTGTGCAAAGAACATGTCTAACCAATATGCACGACTACTGCCTCCAGTGTCGGTGCCGACCATGACCCAGAGGTTTGCACCCTGTGCAAAAAAAGATGTCTGCCACGGCCATCCAAAGTCGTTGGCAGAAGCAAGACATCTTCCATAGGTCAGATTCAGCCCTGGTAACCTCGTGCTCTAAGGCCCCGTGAGGATCCTCAATCGTGCAAAGCACCCACGGTGCCCGATCGGGTCTGCGGACACCCCAACAAGGGATTCTCTGGAGCGGGAGCACAAGAAGCAGAAGAAATCCTCAAGGACCTCATCCTGAGAATCGGACACATAGCAAGTCCCACGCAAGGTCCCACAGTCCCCGGAGGGTATCAAAAGGAGTTGAAGCAGGAGCAGCCGGCAAAGGTGCCCAGAACAGACGCAGAAACCTCCGGTGACAGATCACAGACCCCTGAGGTCTGTCCTGTCAAAGACTCCCTCTCCTCACTGATGCCGGACCCAGTCACCCTGGTGTCGCCATCAAAGGCTGCAACTCCTGAGTAGGAAGCCAGAATGATGGCATTGGAATGCAGTGTCACTGTTTTCCTCGCCTTGCAGCAACTGTTTGATGCCCGGCTCTGCCTGTGCTTGCGCAGAGATTGCACGGACCTTGATATAGACTCACTGGACTGCCGAGCTTATCCTCGCCGGGGTCTTAATCCCGGTCCTCGGGGACAAGATCCTCCCTGGCAAGCGCTTGTGGCTCCGGCCAAACAGCTGCGATAGTTCACCAAAGACCCTATCCGAGCCTGACGTCTCAAAAGCCATCAGGCCTTGAGTCCTTGACAGACTGCTCGGACTGGGAGTCAGAGGCTGAGGCTTCCCCAGAGACGTGTAAGCACGGCAATCTCCCCTAGGATCAGTATTCCCCCATCTCTTCCTGAGGACAACTTGTTCCTTGAGTTTGTCCAGGACATGGCGAAGGCCTTGTTTCTCACCACAGAGAAGGACCCTCACACGGAGGAGCTCGAAATCCTCCAGTATGAGTCCCCACCATCCTTGGGCGACTCCTTCGGATGTGGGAGACACCGGCGTCAGTGCCAATAGTTAGCTGACGCCTGGACACCATGGTGGTGGAGTTGACCATGCCAGCAGAAAAGCCTGAAGACTCACTCTTCTGTACCCCTGGCCAGGGAGTCCTGCGCCCTCGACACCCTTGGACACAAATGCTACCCGGGCTTAATGCTGGGTTGCTGAATACAAGCCTATTAGCTGTATATTGGCATGTATCTCCAAGACCTAGCAAAAGAACATGCAGGTTTCTTGGCGGGTCTCAGCGGAGATCACTTCCAGTGCTTCCAAACCCTCGGGGAGTGCTCGAAGTACATGTCTCAAGCTGCCTATGACAGCTTAGAGTCTAATGTGAGGGTGGCTGCTAGAGGCATCAGTGCCAGATGCCAGGCCTGACTGCAGGCATCGGATCTCGAGCCGTGGGTCCAGGTGAAACTCTTCGACATTCCCTGCCTCTGTGAAAACCTCTTTGGCAAACCAATGGAGGATAAGGCGGTGGAGATCGAGACAGAGTTTGTCACTGGACTCAGCTCTCCAGGAAGACCTCCACCCTCCCCAAGAAAAAAACATCGGAGGGAGGGGGTAGGCCTCTTTTCCATAGGAAAGGCTATCCCAAATACCAGGCCCCCCAGATCCCACAGCAGGGTCACCAGGGCAAAGGAACAGGCTATGGTCAACACAAGTCTTAGGGCTTTAAGCCCCAAACACTGGCTCCTGCCCAGGTTAGGTTGGGTTTTTGACTGCGTGCATAACCTCTCCACTTGTGGAGGAGCAGTTGCCAACGGGGAGGGGAGGGGGATATAATTCATTTCGCTCATCGGTAGCCTGCCATCACCACGAACACCTGGGCACTCCAAGTGGTCAGAGAAGGCTACCTCCTTTCTTTCCAGGAGAGCCCCCTTTGATTCCCCTGCACCAGGCCCTGCTACTGCAGAAACTCACAGGCCTCCTCAGGGACAGGGCCTTGGAGCCAGTACCCCACCACCTCAGGAACAAGGGATTCTACTCCCAATACTTTCTGGTCCCAAAAATAACAGGAGGCCTAAGGCCTATTGTAGACTTGCAAAACCTGAATGAGTTCCTGGTGCGGGAGAAGTTCAAGATGCCCTCCCTTGGAACATTGCTGCCTTACCTTCAGCAGGGAGATTGAGATGAATAAGGGTGTGAGTATAAGCATCCTTTAGGTCCAAGGAGCATAACCAGTCACAGGCAGTACCTAAGATTCATGGTTGGGGGCGACCACTGCCAGTACAGAGTACTACCCTTTGGCCTAGCCTCCGCACCAAGAATCTTCACCAAATGCCTGGTAGTGGTGGCCACCTACCTCCATCTCCAAGGGTACTTCATCTTCCCATACCTGGACAACTGGCTTGTGAAAGGCGACACTGCCACAGAGGTGCAATAGGCCACAGCACGTACCATCAAAGTCTTGTAGCATGTGGGGTTCGTGCTTAACCACCCCAAATCTCACCTCACTCCAATGCAAAATCTAGAGTTCATAGGACAAAATCTAGAGTTTATAGGACACTCTAGGTCAGGGACTTCCTCACCCTGGACATGGTGGATCACCTCAGGGCCCTGACCACCGAGGTACAGTGCCATCATGCAGTGTTGGCGTGGTCCATGCTCTGCTTACTAGGCCACATGGCATCCACAGTACATGTGGCTCCCAATGCTTGTCTACACATGCGGGCTGCTCAGTGGTGTCTCCACTCACAGTGGACACAAGCACAGGCAGGCTCCAGGACAGAGTCTCCTATCAATTAGCAGAGTCGCTCGACTGGTGACAGGGCACAGAGAACCTGCAGAAAGGCATGCCATTCCAGCCCTCAAATCCCCAGAGGGTCCTCGCCACAGACTCATCCCTACTGGGCTGGGGTGCCCACTGCGACGAACTGCACACGCAGGGCATCTAGTCCCTAGCAGAGAGCCAGAAGCAGATCAACCGCCTGGAATTCAAGGCCATTTTTCTGGTGATCCAGACCTTTCACCACTGCCTGCGGAACCAGTCTGTGCCAGTCCAAACGGACAACCAGGTCATGATGATCTACCTGAACAAGCAGAGGGGCACAAGGTCACAGTGCCTCTCCCAGGAGGCAGTATCCTCTGCTCATACGTGATCGGTCAGGAAATGCTCCTCAGAGCACTATACCTTCTGGACCAAGATGGAGCCCTAGCAGACAGGCTGAGCAGGGTCCTCCAGCCACATGAATGGCGACTAGACTCCAGGGTGGCGCAGCAGCTATCCAGTTCTGGGGAACCCCAAGTCTGGATCTATTTGCCAGTCCAACTAATGCTGCCCTGCTTCTGCTGACCCAACCGCATCCATTCCGGATAGCAGCAGACGCCTTCCTCATCTCTTATGGGTGACACAGATGCCTTCTATATCCCTTCACTCCCATTCCACTTATCACTTGGACCCTCTTCAAGGTCCTGCAGGATAAGGCCTCCATGATCCTGGTGGCCCAGGCAGCCTTGGTTTTCCCTGTTGCTACATCTTTCGCTGGAGCTCCTGGCCCCTCTGGGGAACACCCCGGGGCTACTGACCCATGAGGGTGGCTCCCTTCTTCACCCCAACCTGGGGCCCCTGTCATTAACAGCAAGGCTACTGAACAGGTCACCTTAGCACCCTTCAACCACTTGAGGAAGGTGGAGGAAGTCCTCCTGGTCTCTCATAAGAACTCCATGAGACAACCCTACCTACGCCTTCAAGTGGCACAGATTCTCAGTATAGTGTGTGGAGCAACAGGTAGACCCTTTCTCTTGCCAGGTGCACGGTGCTGCAGTACTTGCTCTACCTTTCGCAGACCGGACTCAAGTCCAATTCAGTCAGAGTGCACCTGAGCGTGCTTTCAGCGCACCATCGTTCCATAGAGGGAAAACCTCTTTCTGTGCAGCCCCACATTACCTGCTTTGTGTGTGGCCTGCTGCTCTCTCAGCCTCCATCCACATGCCCCTGGCGGAATGGTATCTCAACATGGTTCTGCCACAGCTCACCAAGCTGCTTTCGAAACTCTGGCTACCTGCCATTTGCATCATCTGTCCTGGAAGGTCATCTTCCTGGTGGTGCTCACCTCTACCTGCAGAGTCAGCAAGCTTCAGGCCTTGGTGGCCAAGTCATCTTACACCAGGTTCTACAAGAATAGGGTCGTGCTTCTCACCCACCCTAAATTCTTTTCCAAGGTGGTATCCGCCTTCCACCTCAACCAGGAGGTGGTCCTCCCCACCTTCTTTCCACGGCCCCACTCTGAATTGTAGGAGAGCCCTGTCCTACCAGCAGCATACCCAGGGCCACTGCAAAGCCTCGCAGCTTTTTGTTGCATACGACCCCAGTCGTCTGGGGAAGGCTGTTACCAAGCGGACCCTATCCACCTGGGTGCAGGCTGCATCACCTTCGCCCACAATCAGGCTGGGCTCTCGGAGTGCCGGGTCACGGTGCACAATGTCGGGGCTACGGCGATCTCGGTTGCAAGCGTGTTCTCTATCCCTATGGCAAACATATGCTGGCTCACCATCTGGTCTTCAGTCCCCACTTTGCAGCTCACTACTGCCTGGAGAGAGTGTCCCAATGGGACAGTGTCTTCGGGCAGGCATACTCTGTAATCTGTTTGTGGTTTAGACAATTTCTAATCCCTTATCCTTCTTGTTCAGGTTATCTGAGCAATGGTTCTTCCTGGACACTGGGGTCCTTAGAGTCTTTTCTCAGACTCGCTTGTGGCTACTCATAGCTGGGCTGTGTTTTTCTACAGGTTCTCGGTAGCCTGTAGCTAGGGAGTCCCATATATGAGGATGGACTTCCTGCTTGCTCCCGGAGAAAGCATAGTTACCTGTAACAGGTGTTCTCTAGGGACAGTAGTAATGGGTCCTCACAACCCTCCCTCCACCCCTTGGAGTTGCTGTACATTTTTGCTATCTTCTTTCGTCGGCTCTAGCTATGTCATCTGACTGAGTAAGATGGCACCCTTGGGTAGGAAGTGGACCATGCATGCGTGGTGGCATCTCCTAAAGGCTTTTGTTTGGTCCTCACCCATATGTAAGGACTGATTCCTGCTGTCCCTAGAGAACACCTGTTACAGGTGAGTAACGACGCTTTATGTTTTTTATACCAAGAGTGATATCACAAAGCTTTGGGAATTTTTCTCTTTTCTCACCGTCTGCTGGCAGGGGGACACAACCCACTAGTCTGAACTGGTCTAGCATGATTCCAGGAAAGGAAATTATTGGTAAGTAAAATTTCTCCTTTAAACTTTTGCTTCCCTTATTCTCGGCTTGCTGCTCTAACCACAAGGTTGCTCTTCCACTGATCGTAGCTCTGTATGTATAATTTATTTTTAGGAGTCCCATTCCTCCTTCAGTTCTTGGGATATGCACTTCTGGAATAGACTGGGTCATATAGATTCTTTAAAGATCTGCTTCAGGCCAATCTACTATGCCATAGGTATTTGAAAACACTGGAGCAGCTAACTTTAAGCACACTGGGCCCGATACTGAATCAGCAGCATTTAGGAAGGGCTATGCGCCTCATCGGCGCATAGCCCTCCCTGCTGATCTCTAATCTGGATATTCAATTCTGCAGCGACAGACACAAAGCAGCCAAGGCTAACCGTGCAGCACTGACAGTGGATGTTGCCCGGTTAGCTCATGTGCTTTAAAGAGAGGTGAGGGTTTTCCTCCCCCATCTTTTAGACGCAGGTTGTTAACTGGGCAGCATGCAATGTCGTTGCTGCTTGGCTAGCGACAAGTCTCTGCCTCGCCCCAGAATGCCCCCATGCTAACAAGATAGCATTGGGGCGCATAGGGGAGTTAGACGGGGATATTCAACAGCACTAACCATGTAAGTGCCGTTGAATATCCCCACTTAAGGCATTTTATACAGTTTATAACCCTGTAAACCATGTAAATGCCTCGAACTGGGCTATTCAACATCACTAACAGTGCTGCTGAATATTCCCGATCTTCTCCCCTACCTGCCCCAATACTGACCACTTGATAGTGGGGTGTGTTGTACGCATTCTAGAGAGGAATGGAGGTGGCAATGGTTGATATCAGGCCAGCAGTGGTATTGCATGCTGCCTGGTTAGTGATCTGAGGCTAAGCAAAAGCATGCCAATCTTTTAGCTGCTGGAGTTAATCAGGCAGCAGCAATTTGCATGCTGCCCCGTTATCTACTGCAGCTGGGGGGCTGTGTGGCAAACCCAAATATTCAAAGCTGGGGCCAAGGATTGGCGCAGATTGCTTAGGTACTCTAGCGGTGCACAGCCGACCTAGATGAATTTCTGGCCCATCACTACTGCACTTAAGTTTCGTGTTGGGTTTTTCTTTTTAATATAACATTTTCTTTATTGGTAGCACAGCCAGAAAATAGAAAAAGCACATATAAACAGAACAAAATGCTATTGAACATGGCTCACATTTCAGTTTAAAGATCTAATACAGACTGGGTAACCACGTATTACTAGTTTTGTTTCAGAAAACAGGGGGGTGGGAAAAGATTCCCCGTACAGTAACTCCTTTTCTTCCAATTCTGTGCTAATCCAAATTTCCCTTTGATGGTGGGGACAATAGAATTTCAACACTGGTGGGAGTGGCGTTACATTACAGTGGAACAGTTGCAAGGGGAGGAGCTACAAGAGAAGTGGTCTATATTTCTGTCTCATAAATTATATCATTTTCAAGTTTGATATTACCGTCAGCAAATGAGGAAGAACATAAGATATGCCATACTGGGTCAGACCAAGGTCCATCAAACCCAGTATCCTGTTTCCAACAATGGCCAATCTAGGTCATAAGTACCTAGCAGTCTCTCCAAAAAACACAGGTTCCTCAATGCTTGTATTGGGTCAAGCAGTGATATCCTGGGTCCCTTTTAATAATGGTTTATGGACATTTCCTCCAGGAACTTTTCAAAACCTTTTTAAAATCCAGCTACACTAACAGCCTTTACTACATCCTCCGGTAACAAATTCCAGAGTTTGATTACACGTTGAGAGAAAAAATATTTTCTCTTATTAGTCTTAAATAGGTTACCCTGTAGCATCATTGCGTGTCCCCTAGTCTTTTTATATTCTGATGACGTAAGCAATCAGTCTACGTTTACTCGTTCCACTCCATTAATTTATAGACCTCTATCATATCTCCCCTCAGCCCTCTCTTTTCCAGATTGAAGAGCCCTAACCTTTTTAGCCTCTCTTCATAGAAGTATCCTTCCATCCCCTTTACCATTTTGGTGGCTCTTCTCTCTACCTTTTCTAATAACGCTATATCCTTTTTAAGATATGGTGACCAGAATTACACACAATATTCAAGGTGCGGTCGCACCATGGAACAATACAGAGGCATTATAATATCCTTTGTTTTATTTTCTATTCCTTTCCTTATAATACCTAGCATTCTATTTGCTCTCTTGGCTGCCACTGCACACTGGGCGGAGGGTTTTAACATTTATCCATGATGACTCCTAAATCTTTTTCCTGGGTGGTGGTTCCTAATGTGGAACCTTGCATCGTGTAACCATAGTTTAGGTTGTTCTTTCCTAGGTGCATAACTTTGCACTTGTCCACATTAAATTTCATCTGCCATTTGGATGCCCAGTCTTCCAATTTATCAAGATCCTCTTACAATTTTCCACAATCCTCTTGGGTTTTAACAACTTTAAATAGTTTTGTGTCATCTGCAAATTTGATAACCTCACTCGTTATTCCCTTTTCCAGGTCATTTATGAATAAGTCAAAAAGCAGTGAACCCAGCACAGATCCCTGTGGTACTCCATTATTCACCTTTTTCCATTGGGAAAATTGGCCATTTAGCCCTACCCTCTGCTTTCTATCTTTTAACCCTGGGAGTACCGATGGGGTCAAAAGTGACCCCATTGCAAGTTTCACAATGCGTATCTCGGAAACTAGTTGTTCAAGAATGCAATCTTTTTATGACTTTTCACATGTCAATATTCTCTTTATATTGCGCCATGAGAGGAATAATTTTCATCCGCTAGGTGACGCTGGTGATGAATTGCAGCACAGAGTACCAGTGGGGTCATTTTTGATCCCAGTTGCTTACAGCCGGTTTGGATCGTGATACAATTTGCAGTTTTGTGAATTTTTTGATCTGACAAAGGTATTTATCATTAATTATGTATCATTTATTTTTTGTATTCTTATTTTATGAAAATTACACATTTTCTGTAATTGATATCATATGTTCTCTCATTATTTCCGATGAAATCTAAAGGCTTTCAGCTCGTTCATCACGATTATTGTACACCTATAGTAAAACTGCTTTGCGTTTTATTCAACTTTCTTTGTTTATTTCTTTTAGGTTATTCTGATGTCAAAACGAAAGTATTCAGCTGCCCAAGTAAGAGAAATATTGCAACGAGATGCTGAAGGTGACGGCTCTGAGTCGTCTGATGATGCAGCATATTCAGCAAGCGAAGAAGCATATCAGGCAAGTTCGGGCGATAAATCTGATGACAGTCATGATTCAGATGACGACAGCCGTTAGTCGCCAAGTGAATGTGAGACTGATGTTGAGCCGGTAACATCGCCTGCAGCAAAGAGTCAAGTTACAGGTCGAGGCTGTGCTGGACGGGGAAGAAGGCAGGAGTCCTTCGTGTCAGTATCATCTGTGAGGAATCTTAGTTGTAGTCGTAGAGGAGCTAAGAGGTCATCAACTATAAGCACAAATGTTGCCATTGAAGCCTATGTATCTAAGGATGCCACATCATGGAAAAGGAAACCTATAAAGCAAGCTGCTGGAAGATACGCTAGAGCTAATGTCATGCCCGTACAACAAGGTCCTACAAGGTATGCTGTACGAAATGTTGATGGCCCCCTCGCAGCATTCCACTTGTTCATGAGGAAGAACATATTGAATGAGATCATGATGTGGACGAGCAAACAAGGAAAACACACATTTATGACGACACCTGGAAAGATTTGACAGACAGATAATTTCAACGTTTTCTTGGACTTCTGATCCTCTCAGCTGTGTACAAGTCACAAAATGAATCCATAGTTCAGTTGTGGAACCTTGAAGATGGTCGTTCTGTTTTCGGCAAAAATATGGCCCGTAACCATTTTATGCTCTCAGATTTGATGATCCAACCAACAGACGTCAACGAGGCATGGATAATTTTGCTCCAATCAGACACGTTTTTGATACCTGGGTAAGCAACTCTGAGTGACGCCTTTGTTCCTGGTGAAAATGTTACCGTGGATGAGCAACTGCTCTCATTTCATGGCAGTGTTCTGTTCAGACAGTATATTCCCAGCAAACCTGGGAAATATGGCATAAAGCTATGGATGTTGTGTGACAGTGCAACGTCATATGTTCTGTGTCTTCAAGTATATACAGGAAGGGAATTCGGACAAAACAGGGAACAGAATCGGGGTGAAAGGGTTGTGCTGCAACTCACTGAAGGATTGACACGATCTGGCAGAAATGTTACTTTTGACAATTTCTTCTGCAGTTTATCCCTGTCACGGAAATTGCTAGAAAAACAAATGACACTTGGGGACAATTCAAAAGAACAGAAAAGAATTACCTCCAGAATTTGTAACAGCAAAGGGCTGAGAGGTATTTACTTCACTGTTTGCCTTTTGCGATGACGCCACTCTGGTTTCCTATTGCCCAAAGAAAGGAAAAGTGGTGGTTGTTCTGAGCAGTTTGCATGATCAAGAAGAAGTAGATAACACACGTCCAGACAAAAAACCACGCATGATCTTGGACTATAATTCTAGTAAAGGTGGAGTAGATACGGCAGATCAAATGTTGCACACGTATACCACAAAACGAATGACAAGATGCTGGCCAGTGACAATCTTCTAGAACATGTTGGACATCAGTGCTTTGAACGCCTTCATTGTTTGGATGTCACTAAATTCACAATGGCAGTCCAAGTCAAAGCACATACGTCGTCTATTCCTCTTGGAATTAGCAAAGCAGCTGCTTCAGAGTAATTGCAGCGAGACTTGTTCCAGCATTGAAGAAGCCACTGATGCTGTTTGCAATGTCGGGATCCCAAAGAAAAGGGCAAGTCACTGCTGTTCCAGAGAAAAAGACAAGAAAAGCAACATAGTTTGCACCTCCTGCAAGCACAATGTTTGCAAAGAACATTCAGAAATTGTCCATCTCATGCAAATGACTGTAATACTTTACTGTGTTCATCAAGTGCATGCAAAAACTGCTTTCATGGCAACTCTTCTTCATGTAATTTTATGATAAAGCATTAAATTTCAAAACATTTAACCTTCATATAATAAATAATTAATTTGGAATAATATTTTGTCTGTTTAGTTTAAATTTTTAATGGTTAACAATTAAAATTTGTCATGGGGTCATTTATGACCCCAACGGTATTCAGTGTGTGCAAAAAATCTCGGTAATTCCAGGGTTAGCTAGTTACTGATCCACAATAGTACACTGCCTCCTATTCCATGACTTTTTAGTTCTGCCAAAATTCTCTGATGAGGGACCTTGTCAAAGGCTTTCTGAAAGTCCAAATATGCTATATCAACCGACTCACCTTTGTCTACCTGTTTATTCACACCTTCAAAAAAACATAACAGATTAGTAAGACAAGATCCTCCTTGTCTAAAGCCATGTTGGCTGTCTCCCATTAAGCCATGACTATCTACATGTTCAGTAATTTTCTTCTTTATAATGGTTTCCTCCATTTTTCCTGGTACTAACATCAGGCTCACTGGTCTGTAGTTTCCCGGATCACCCCTGGAACCCTTTTAAAAATTGGCATTACATTGGTGATCCTCCAATCTTCAGGTATTACAGATGATTTTAATGACAATTCACAGATTACTAATAGCAGGTCTACAATCTCCTGTTTTAGTTCTTTCAACACCCTTGTATGTATACCATCTGGTCCAGGTGATTTGCTACTCTTCAGTTTATCAAATAGTTGTAATATATCTTCCTGGTGTATCGATATTTCTTTCAATTCTTCCGCAGTATCACCTTTAAATACTTCAGTCATGGGTAACATCTCTACATCTTCCTCAGTAAAGTCCAATGAATGAATTCTTTTCTGTCTCTCTGCTATAGCCTTGTCCCCTCTTACTGCCCCTTTAACCTCTCTATCATCTTAATGGTCCAACTGACTCTCTTGCAGGTTTTTTTGCTATTTGAAAAAGTCTTTATTATGCATTTTTGCTTCCACAGCAAGTTTCTTCTCAAATTATCTCTTTTCCTGCCTTATCAATGCCTTGTATTTAATTTGCCAGTGCTTGTGCTGTTTCCTGTTTTTGTCATTTGACTCTTTTTTTATTCCATTTCCTGAAAGATGATTTTTTTTGGCAACAGCTTCTCTGACCTCACCTTTAAACCATGCTGGCAGCTTTTTTGGACTTCCTTCCACTTTTCTTAAAGCATGGAATACAGCTGGTCTGGGCTTCCAAGATAGTATGTATGTATTTATTTATTTATTTAATGGTATTTATATACCGCCTTATCATTCAATCAAAGCGGTTTCCACGGCAAACAATCAAGGGGGCAAATGTTTTCATGCAGTGTACAGAGTGGTGTGTATGTGTTGGCGGGGATGTGATTAGATTTGGTTTATCTACATAGTGCGCTATTATACATCATGAGCTATTATACAGACTTATATACAGTCTTGGGGTGGTGGGGGGGGTTGATGATCTGACTTGTATGCTGGTTCAGGGGATATGTCCATAGTAATCGATGAACAGGGTTATCTTCAGCTGTTTTCGGAAGTCCTTGATTTCTGTGGTTAGTCTCAGATCATCTGGGAGGGAGTTCCATATGGATGGAGCAGCCAGGGAGATTGCTCGTTGTGCAGTGTCTTTGTGGGTCTTGGTGAAGTCTTTTGGGGTGTTAACCTGATTGGAGGTGCCTCTTCTTCTTGGCCGTGTGCTTGTGTCGGGTTGTATGAGTGTGTGTAGGCTTATGGCGGAGGAGTGTTGTTTGATCTTGAATATGTTTATGATAGTCTTGTATTTGATGTGTGAGATGATTGGGAGCCAGTGCAGTTCTTTCAGTATGGGTGTGATGTGATCGTGTCTTGTAGTACCAGCTATTATGCGGGCAGCTGTGTTTTGGGCCAGTTGTAGTGGTCTGAGGGTCTGCTTTGGTAGCCCGGTGTATATTGGGATTGCAGAAGTCTAGTAGAGGGGTTATCAGCGCCTGGCAAATGGTGCGAAAGTGCTCTGGGTGGAGAAGGGGCTTGCTGTCTTCTGATGAGTCGCATTCTTAGGTTTGCACTTTTGGTTGCTCTGCCTATGTGTGCTTGGAGGTTAAGTTCTTTGTCCAAGATGACTCTGAGGTACTTAACTTCTGATTTTATGGGTATGAGTGCATCTCTTGAGTATTTTTAAACACCCAAGCTTCATGTAAATCTTTAACCTTTGCAACTGCTCCTTTTTAGTTTTTTCTTAACTATATTCTGCATTTTATTTTATTTATTTATTTATTTAGTATACATTTGTATACCGCTACTTCCAGCGATCAGCAGCGGTTTGATTACAGATTGGAAATTGTCAAATCATGACAGGAAATTTTTGAGGTATAAACACATTGATTAGACAGCACACAGAGAATTATTTTACAGGGAACATGGGCTATGGAGGGTTAAGTGGCTTGCCCAAGACCACATGGAGCACCTGTGGGACTAGAAACCCCAGTCCTTCCGGCCCAAGGTTGCTGTCCTCTAGTGGGATTTGAACCCCCGACCTTCCGGCCCGAAGTACCTTGCCCCAACCACTAGGCCACTCCTCCACTCATAGTCTTCCCTTTCGAAAGTTAAATGGTAGTACTGTGGATTTCCTTACCATCCCTCCTCCATTAATTAAATCAAACGCAATCATGCTATGATCACTATTGCTAAGTGGCCCCAGCACCCTTATCTCTTGCACCAGATGTGGTGTTCCACTAAGGGCTAAGTCCAAAATGGCTTCCCCTCTGGTCAGTTCATGAACCAGCTGCTCCAAGAAGCAGTCATTTATTTTATCTAGAAACTTTATCTCCCTAGCATGTCCTGCTGTGACACTGACCCAGTCAATATGGGGGTAATTGAAATCACCCATTATTATTACTGTTCTGTAACTTTTGTTAGCTTCCCTGATTACTTTGAGCATTTCATCATCCATTTGTTCATTCTGGCCAGGTGGTCAATAGTACAACCCCACTGCCATTGCCTTCACCTTGTTACATTGAATTTCAATCCATAGAGATTCTAGAGCGAATTTTGTTTCCTGCAAAACTTGAATCCTTTTGTGACTCAATGTCCTCTCTAACATAGAGCATAATCCCTCCACCAATTTGATCAGCTCTATCATTATGATATAGTTTTTACCCAGGTATCACAGTGTCCCACGGGTTGTCCTCCTTCCACCATGTCTCTGAGATACCAATTATATCTAACTTCTCATTTAGTGCTCTATATTCTAACTCTAGCATTTGCATACAAGCATTTTAGAGACTGTATTTTATTCATATTAATCTGGTTATTTTGGAATCTTTAAGCTCTGTCTGCTCTGTACTCAAGGACATTTGGGCTACCTTTGTCTTTATTGGAACCTCTCTGCTGATGTGCCTTAACTTCTTTTTTTTGGTAGTATCCTTCAAGGATACATTGTTCCGAACCATGTGTTCTTGGGCGACTGTTGGCTCTCCCCTATTATCTAGTTTAAAAGCTGCTCTATCTCCTTTTTAAAGGTTAATGCCAGCAGCCTAGTTCCATCCCAGTTAATGTGAAGTTCATCCCTTCGGAAGAGCCCCCTCCTTTCCCCAGAATGTTCCCCTGTTCCTAACAAATCCAAAACTGTCATCCTTGCACCACTGTCTCATCCACGCATTGAGACTCTGGAGCTCTGCCTGCCTTTTGGATTCTGCATGTGGAATGGGAAGCATTTTGGAAAACACTACCCTGGAAGTTTTGGATTTCAACTTCCTACCTAAAAGCCTAAATTTAGCCTCCTGTACCAACCTACCACATTTTCCTATGTCTTTGGTACTGATATCTACGAAGACAGCATACTCCTTCCCAGCACTATCTAAGACCTTGTCTAGGTGGCTCGTGAGGTCTGCTACCTTCGCAGCAGGCAGGCATGTTACCAAGCGATCCGCATGTCCACCAGCCACCCAGCTATCTACATGCCTAATGATCGAATCACCAACTATAACAGCTGTCCTAACCCTCCCCTCATGGGCACATGGCCCCAGAGAAACGTCTGTGGTGCAAGAGGGTTTTACATCACCTGGAGGACAGGTCCTAGCTATAGGATCATTTCCTGCCACAGCAGGGTGATACTCTCCTGTCACGTGACCTCTCTCCTCCATGGCAACAGGGATGCTACCAGACTGGAGGTGGGACTTCAGACTATATCTCTAGGTCTCTTCTATGTACCTCTCTGTCTTCCTTATGTCGTCCAAGTCTGTTGTTCTTGCCTCCAGAGATCGGACTTGTTCCCTGAGAGCAAAGAGCTTCTTGCACCTTGTGCAGATGTAAGACCCCTCACCAACTAGAAGAAAATCATACATGTGACACTTAATGCAAAAGACTGGAAAGCCCCCATCTTGCTTCTGGACTGCTGTCTGCATCTTCGTTTTAAGGTTGTGTTTAGATATTTAATTTCTTTACTTACTAAGGGTTGCTTGGGATACTTATACTAATAAAACTATACCTAATACATTTAATGTACTTTGTTCATCTGAAGTTTAATTAATCTCAGGTCCTTAATGTATGCTGATGAGAATAAACAGCTGCACCTGAGAGTGAATATGTCACCTCCTTTACTTTAAGAGGTTTAAGCACCTATAAAGCTCAGATTATCCCAGGCGTGGGTGGGTGTCAGAGGGAGGGAGGGAAGGAAAGAAAGAAGACTTATTAAAAGCTGGCTGCTATACAGTACCCTGTCCTGTGCTTCTCAGGTAATCTGTGACCAATCTCCAGGGGGAGTCCCACAGCCCTTGCTTGGATAGAGGGAGCCTTGGGTTCTAAATTTAACCAGAAAGCTCTCTGCTGTGTTTTAAATTTAAACTGAAAACTCTTTGCTGCTACTAGGCCCTGACTGATTTAATACACTGGATTCACAGATTAATCAGTTTTAATCTAAAGAATTATTTTTTCTCCAAGATTTAGAAAAAGTCCCAGAAGTAAATACTTCAATTGAAGATCTCTCTCCAGAAGTAGCAGTCCCCTTTTGTAGTCTTTCAAGAAGGAAGGGTGGGGTTTGCAAACGGGACCCTTGGCCCCAGAAAGATTTCTGCACTTTATTCCCCATGAGTCAATAAATTGGCCAATTATGTATAAGGGTAAAAAATGCAGTGTGTGCAGTTGAGTTGGAAAGTCTCTTAATGGGGCAAAGTAAGAAGTGTGGTCTCCGGAGATGGCTCAGCTATTCAGCGAGCAGGATACAGTAACCTGATTTTGTAACATTTGTCAATATTTAACAATTGTGGTGCATCAAGAGACACTATAGGCTTTTGGATAGGACATTCATTACTAAAGAAAAGGGCACTCCCAAGCAGATACGGAAAGTGGATAAGCCGCTTGGGAATAATACATTCTTTCCTAGAACGTGTAAAATGGGAGCAAGTGTTAGAGGATGCTGTTGGATTATTGTTACTTGAAGAAATAACTGAATTAGAGAATCTTAGGCTTGCTGGAGCTTAAAAATTCATTTTATTTGGCACTCTTTTTGGTCTGAAAAGTGGTGATGAGAGCTTGGATCTCTGAGGATAATCTAACATGGGGTCAGTGGCAACAACTGAGTGTGATATCAAAATTGGTACATGCATTTAGGACAAACAGAAAGCCAGAGTGGTGTCTATTTTCAGCTTTGGCTTCATTTTCAATGCACACATCCTGTAGATGGAGACCTTAAGGATGGGTAGGGGAGTGGACTGGGGATTAGGAAGAATTGGATGAATGATCAATGTTCAGAAGATGACGGAGAGATGTGATGATGAAAGCGAGGATAAGAGGAGAATGAGTAGGAGTGTTTGAAGTGTGAATGAGCGGTTGCCTGATGTGCAAAGAAAAGAAACAGCCATAATTATAAATAGAGGGCAAGATTTTCTGATTTTTGAAGGTTTTTTTGCTTATGATAGTCTGTTCTGCAGGAACAAGCAGGAAGTCAGTCTTCACATATAGGTGACATCTGCACCAACGGAGCCCTCACAGAAGCATCCTCCCAGCGTTTGTTCAAGCCGTCAGAGAAGGAGCGGCCTGTGAAGGTCCCCCGGAAGGATCCGACTGTGGACTGGCCTCAAGCTATCTTCATCGAGGATTCCCCTTCGGTGGAGCCGGCATTGGGCCCAAGTCCCTCAGTTCCTGCACCGAAGGCTGCAGAGCCTTCTGGTCTGGAGTCCAGAATGGCAGCCCTGGAGCACAGTTTGTCTGCCTTCATGGATCAACAGCGGGCACTGTTGTCCACCACAATGGTTCATCTGCCTTGACCACCGGGCCCTTGACGTCCAAGACATCCCCAGAGGCTTAGCCGATCCTCGAGGTCCTTCGGCCGAGGTCGCAATCAGAGTCCCACTTGACGGGACCGTGGTCATCCCTGGCAAGCTGGCTGGCTGCAGGGCATCAGGGGCCCCGAGGCTCGTGAAGCAGCCCTCCTACGAATCCTTGGTGGACTACTCTGAGTGGGAGACAGAGGACGAGGAGTCCCCCGATACCCGTCGCCACCCATCTGAGTCTCCCATCTTGGAGCCTCGACGGCAATCTCTGCCCGAGGATATGGGCTTCCTTGATTTTGTCAAGGACATGTCTAAGGCCTTGGCTTTCCCGACCGAGACAGAGAAGGATCCTTGGGTGGATGAGTTGGAAATCCTCCAGTACAAGGCCCCTCTGCGGGAATTGCTCACGGTGCCCATCCCTCCCATTCTGGAATGGCTGATGCTCTGAATGTGGGAGACACCAGCTTTGGTGCCAGTGATGAGCAAACGGCTAGACTCGATGTATTAAATCTGCTGGAACCCGGGCTTCCAAAAGTCACAGCTGCCGCATAACTCCATGGTGGTGAAGTCGGCCATGTGTCAGCTGAAAAGCCAGAAGATGCACTCCTCAGTGCCTTCCCAGCAGGGAGGCTCGCACCCTGGATGCTCTCGACAGAAAGTGCTACCAGGACTCAATGCTCATCGGCTGCATCCAGGCCTACCAGTTGTACATGGGCATGTAACTGAGAGACCTGGCAAAGGAACTCCACCGGGTTCTCAGCTGCTCTCTCCAAGGAACCTTTGCAGCAGTTCAAAAACCTGGCCAAAGCAGTCCGTTAATGCTCCAAATTCATGTCTCGAGTGGCCTATGACTGGTTCGAGTCGGTGGCTTGAGTAGCAGCAGCTGGCATCGGTGCATGCCGCCAAGCTTGGTTACAGTCGTCTGACCTCGAGCAGTGGGTTCAGGACAAACTGGTTGATGTCCCCTGCCAAGAAGAGAACCTCTTTGGCAAAACCATGACCGACAAGGCTGCCAAGCTGGAGACCGAGTTCATGACAAGGACCAGGCTCTCCAAGAAGAGCACTGCTCCTCCCCGATGGAAGGGCTCAGGTAAAAAGTCCTTTTACCCAAGGAAGGGAGCTTCTTACAGAAACTACCCACCTTATCAGGCCTCCCCAACTCCCCAGCAGGGTTAGCAGGCCAAGGGGAGCTTTTGATTCCTTAAACATAGCCTATCTACCCCAAGGAGATCAGCAGCCCACAGGGGGATGCCTGGCCCTCTATGCCGAGAGGTGGATGTCCATCATCACTGACTCCTGGGCACTTCAGGTAGTCAGGGAGGGTTACCTCCTCCACTTGACTCAGACAACTCCCCCTTATTTCCCAGGAGAGCTCCTCAGGTCTCCCCTCCACCGGGACCACCTTCTGAAGGAGTTGGCAGGTCTTCTCGAGGACAAAGCAGTGAAACCAGTGCTCCACAATCTCAAGGGCAAAAGGTTCTACTCCAGGTACTTCCTCGTGCCAAAAAAGGACGGGGGCCTAAGGCCCATCATCGACCTGCGCAACCTCAACAAATTCCTGGTGAGGGAGAAGTTCAAGATGTTCTCCCTTGGAACATTGCTGCCATACCTTCAGTAGGGAGACTGGCTATGCTCCTTAGACCTCAAGGATGCTTACACCCACATCCTCATCCACCCCAACCACAGGCAGTACCTGTGGTTCATAGTGGGGAGCAGGCACTTTCAGTACAGGGTGCTTCCCTTTGGTCTAGCCTCTGCCCCAAGAGTTTTCACAAAATGCCTGGCGGTCATGGGCGCCTTTGTCTGGCTCCAGGGGATCTTCGTCTTTCCCTACCTGGATGACTGGCTCATAAAGGGAGGCACGGCCTCAGAGGTGCAGCAGGCCACCACATGCCCCATCCAGGTTCTGCAACACTTGGGGTTTATCATAAACTACCCTAAGTCTCATCACCTTCTGACACAGTGTCTGGAGTTCATTAGGGCAAAGATAAACACCCTCCAGTCGAAGGCTTTCTTGCCCAGGGGCCAAGCTGATCGTCTCAGAACTCTGGCTCAGGACATATAGTACCGGGCACATGGCCTCTACGGCCCACCTCATCCCCAACGGTCATCTCCACATGAGGACAGCGCTGTGGTGTCTTTGGGACCAATGGTCTCAAGCCACGGGCTGCCTCCGAGACAGAGTTTCTGTGACCTGCCAATTGGTGGATTCTCTGGTCTGGCTGCAGTCTTCCTGGCATCTTGAGGCGAGCATGCCCTTTCAGGCCCCAAGTCCCATGGATGCCTCCCCTTGGCTGTGGAGCCCACTGCGGACATCTCCGCACTCAGGGCAACTGGTCACCAGGTGAAAGCACCAAGCAGATCAACCTCCTGGAGCTCCGAGCCATACGCCTAGCCCTGGAGGTCTTCTGTCACCACCTGCATCATTAGCTGTTGCTGGTCCAGATGGACAACCAGGTGGTGATGTTTTACTTGAACAAACAGGGGGACACGTACCCTTTGTCAGGAGGCACTGGCCCTCTGCTCGTATGCAATCCAACAGGGTGTCCTCCTGTGGGCAGTGTATCTGCCAGGCCAGGACAGCCTGTTGGCCGACAGGCTCAGCAGAGATCTCCAGCCACACAAGTGGCAGGTGGACCCGAGGGTAGCCAGCTGGATTTTTCAGCTTTGGGGGGAACCCGTGATGCACCTGTTTGCCAGCCTGGACAACTTTCAGTTGCCCCGCTTCTGCTCCCTGCAGGCCCAACCCCTCCAGTGTGGCAGCGGATGCATTCCTGGTCCCATGGTTGGAAGGCCTCATGTGCGCCTTCCCTCCTACCATGCTGATCTCCAAAACTTTGTTCAGGACCCTCTGCAACGGGGTCTCACTCATCCCTATAACTCCTCGGTGGCCCAGGCAACCATGGTTCCTGCTGCTCCTACAGTTGACGGTGGAGACCCCCATCCCCTTGGGGACTGCCCTGGGACTCTTATCTCAGGAGGGGGGCTCTCTCCACCCCGACTGGGGTCGCTGGCAGCATGGCTGCTGAGAGGGTGACTCTAGCCCCTTTCAACCTTCCGGTTGAGGTGGAGGACATTCTGCTAGCCTCTCACAAGGCCTCTACTAGGAAGGCTTACGCCCTCAAATGGCGCAGGTTCTCGGTTTGGTGTGCCGAGCATGGGGCTGACCCTTTCTCCTGCCCAGTGGCAGTGGTGTTACAGTACCTTCTCTACCTCTCTCGATCCAGGCTCAAGTCTAACTCTGTCCGAGTGCACCTTAGTGCCCTGGCGGTGCATCACCATCTGCTGGATGGCAAGCCCCTCTTCTTCAGGGCCTGCTCTTATTGAAGCCCCCGGTTTGCCATCCAGCAACTGAATGGGACCTGAACGTACTGTTGGGGCAGCTCATTTGCCAACCCATCGAGCCTCTGGCTACCTGCCACCTTCACTACCTCTCTTGGAAGGTGGCTTTCCTGGTTGTGCTCATCTCCGCTCACAGAGTTAGCGAGCTTCAGGCTCTTGTGGCGGAGGCGCCTTATACCAGATTCTACAAGAACAGAGTGGTGCTTCGCACTCACCCCAAATTCTTGCCGAAGGTAGTGTCGCCCTTCCATCTCAACCAGGAAGTAGTGCTCCCTACCTTCTTTCCAAGACCTCACTCCAGTCGGGTGGAGATGGTCCTTATCACCTTGGACTGTAAGAGGACTTTGTCCTTCTATATCCAAAGTACTCAGGGCCACTGCAAAGCTGCTCAGCTTTTCATCTCCTATGACCCCAGTAGGCTGTGGGAGACGGTAACCAAGCATATGCTGTCCACATGGGTGGCGGACTGTATTGCCCTCCCTTATGAGCAGGCGAAACTCCTGCTGGAAGGCTGCATCCCAGCGCACCATGTCAGGGCCATGGTGGCCTCGGTGGAAAACTTGCACTCTGTCCCGATGGCGGACATCTGCCGGGCTGCCACCTGGTCTTCAGTCCATACCTTTGCATCCCATTACTGCCTGTAAAAAGAGTGCCTTCAGCCAGGCTGTGCTCCGTAACCTTTTCCGGGTTTACATAGAAATATGACAACAGAAAAAGACCACGTGGCCTATATAGTCTGTCCTTCCATATGAACAACTACAACAGTCCCCTTTTTTCCTTTAGAGATCCTCTGTGTTTGTCCCATGCTTTTTTGAATTCAGATACTGTCCTCATCTCTACCACCTCCACTGGGAGACTATTCCATGGATCTTTCCGTAAAGAAATATTTCCGCATATCACTCCTGAATCTATCCCCCTTCACCCTCATCCCATGTCCCCTCATAGCAGAATGTGCTTTTAATTGAAAGAGGCTCTCCCCTTGTACATATATGCCACGGAGATATTTAAACATCTCAATCATATCACCTCTATCCCGCCTTTCCTCTAAGGTGTACATATTAAGATCCTTAAGTCTGTCCTCATATGCTTTATAATGAAGATCATTAACCATTTTAGTAGCCACCCTCTGTACCGACTCCATCCTGTTTATATCCTTTTGAAGATGCGGTCTCCAGAATTGTACACTATACTCCAAATGAGGTCGCACCAAAGACTTATACAGAGGCACTATCACCTCCTTTTTTCTGCTAGCCATTCCTCTCTCTATGCACCCAAGCATCCTTCTAGCTTTTGCCATCGCCTTTTCTACCTGTTTAGCTACTTTAAGATCATCAGACACAACCACGCCTAGGTCCCGCTCTTCTTTAGTGGACAAAAGTACTTCACCCCCTATACTATATTGCTCCCTTGGATTGCTGCAGCCCAAATGCATGACCTTACATTTTTTAACATTAAATCCCAGCTGCCAAATTCTAGACCATTCTTCAAGCTTAGCTAGATCCTTCCTCATGTTATCTACACCTTCCTGGGTGTCTACTCTATTGCAGATTTTGGTATCATCCGCAAAGAGGCAAACCTTACCCGACAGCCCTTCTGCTATATCACTAACAAAGATGTTAAAAAGAATCGGACCAAGGACAGATCCCTGGGGCAAACCACTGGTAACATCCTTCTCCTCAGAGTGAACTCCATTTACCTGTACTGTTTGTCGCCTCCCACCCAACCAAATTCCTAACCCAAGCAGTAACTTTAGGGTCCATCCCTAGGGTGCTCAGTCTCTTTATAAGTCGCCTGTGAGGAACAGTGTCAAAGGCTTTACTGAAATCTAAATACACCACATCTAGGGCTCTCCCTCTGTCCAACTCCCTGGTCACCCAGTCAAAGAAATCAATCAGGTTTGTCTGACAAGACCTGCCTCTGGTGAATCCATGCTGCCTTGGATCCTGTAATCCACTGGACTCCAGAAACCTCACTATTTTCTCTTTCAGCAGCATTTCCAATAATTTACTGTGGCAAGGTCATATATCCTGAGTATGGGGGAGGTGAGAAACGTAAATAATTCACCCTAGTAAAGGGTCCCCTTTTAGGAGTGCAGGGTGAGAAAGCCAGAGCCACACCTAAGAACCAGAAAAACCCCAGCTGGAACAGGTTTCATGCAGTGTCTAATAGAGTAAGAGAGAGAGATTATGGGCACGAGGTCCAAAACCCTTACTTCAACAAGTTCCCTGATTACTCAAATACCAGAAGGCAGGGGGATTGCCAACACCTGGGAAGGAAGGAGGTGGGGCTAGAACCCTGGAGGTATAAGCCTATTCTAAATTATACAGAAAGAGAGAAAGGAGGAGAGGGAGGAGAAGGCAGATACCGGAGAAGAGAAGGAGGTAGAGAAGGTGCTGACTCATGCAGAAGAGCCGAGCTACCAGGAGCTGAGAGGGCTGAATTCCCTACAACAGGTTGGCAGCAGAGCTTGGAGCCAGGAAGTGGAGAAGCTCTCAGAGCACCGGAGAGGTTGTCAGTTGAGCACTCTGACCAGGTGGGTGAGCCAGAACCCATGCAGCTGGGAGAGCCAGTGTCAGAGTTGGGGGAAGAAGACATCCTTATGGATTGCTCTCTGTGCCAAACTTTAGACATGAAGTCTTGAGGAAAAGCCAGCCCTGAAAGAATTATCCTCCTTGAAAAGGTAACCATAAGAAACAGGCAGTGTGGTGGTAAATTCCCCATATGTTTTAAAAGGGAAGTTCACTGAAATATAAGGATAAGCAGGAAGCTGTGATTCATGCTTATTATCCACCTGTGGTTTGAACTGTGAAACGGCAAGAAGCCAATTTACCTGCTAGAAGAGTTTTTCTTTGCTCCTCTGTTATATGAAAAGCCTGTTGAGAGTTTTTGATGGTAGTCTGAATGTTACTTCTTGTTTTGAGTTCAGTTGTACCTGAAATGCAGCCTAGAAGAAACTGAGGCTGATAGAAGCCAAACTGCCACAAAAGATTAAGCTTGTTTGGACTTTATGCTGTAATTAGCAAGAACAAAAAGGAAGGTGGCAGCCTTGCTATCAAAGGCTGTGCTTCTGAAAGTAAGAAGACTTTAAACAGCCATTTTTGGGTTCTTTTGTTTACTTTGCCAACCATCTGCTGTACCTTGAGCAAATCCTACAGAAATAATCCTGTATTTGGTACTTTGAATCTTTTTATGCGAAATAAATTTTCAGTTATATGCCTTACCTCGGTCGCCTTAACTACAACTTTCTACCTGAAGCACAAACACATCTAAGCAGTACTACGTTTCCCAGAAGACACCACAAGGAAATAGGCTGCTAAGGCTGATAGGAGAAGGTTCCTCCAATAACCACGCCCCTCTAAAATTAGAGGCGAGTGGTGAGGACGTTGACAGTGGCGTAGTTGTACGGATTTTGCCATTCAGGATATACAAGGATATACAGCAACAAGGTGCACAGCATGGACGGCTGCTGGAAGCTTCACGTGGAATTCGCTGGTAGAGTCAGCCAGTCGACGGAGCAGTCCAGTTTGGAGCATCACAAAGACACCCCTTTTGAAGCAGCAGTCAACACCTGAGCCAGGTAAACTGTACCAAGGCGGGGGTTGGCTCGGATAAAAGTAAAAGAAAGAAAAAAAAAAGTGCATGCTTTTGAGGAAAAGGGGACAAGGAGGCTGTTGAGTGGTGCTGCCCTTGGTGTTTTGTTCTCTCTTTCAGGTATCCCTGTAGATGGAACCCAAGGAGTTGATTCAATGGATGGCCATGCAATTCCAGCACCAGCAAGAGTTGGCACAGCAAGCACATGAGAGTGCAGCTGCATCTATAAAGGAGCAGCAGAAACCTGTCGTGGACTTAGTGGCAGCCCTGATTGCATCCCAAAGACAAGAAAGTGGAGAAGAGCCGGTACCAGCAGGACCATCAATAACTCAAATGGACATTCTGGTAGGCACATCCACAAGTGGGGCCTTTAACTTTGGCAAACTTTCATCTGAGGACGATATAAATGACTTTTTAGAATCATTTGAAAGAGTAGCGCAAGCTGTGGGATGGCCAGCTAGCCAATGGGCAGTGCGATTAGCAACCTCTTTAACAGGGGAAGCACTGGCTGCATATAGGGCTATGCCAGCTACCCAGGCCCTGGACTATAATACGGTAAAAATGGCAATCAGAGACCGTTTGGGGTTGACAAAATCGTGCATCACTGTATGTTCAGAACCACGGCCCTTAAGGCCGGAGAAACCCCTAAGGCATTAAGCCAGAGGATTCGGGGCCTAGCATTAAAGTGGCTAACCCCGGAGGAAAAAACTATGGATATGGTACTAGATATGATAGTATTGGAGCAGTTTATGGCTGCAGTGCCCAAGGAGATACAATCATTTCTGATTCAGCAAAACTGCCAGAGCACAGGGGAGGCAAACCTTTTGACCGAGCGCTACATGGAAGCTGAATTAGCGCGTCAGCCAAGAGGGGGCGCTCCAAAAGTGAAGGCCGAGGCCAGTTTTGGTTCATCAGAAAGGAAACAGGGAAATAAAACAGAGTTTGTGAGAACTTATGTGCCTGCTCAGGAGGGAAAGTGGGCTGGAAAGAAGTGCTATGGTTGTGGGGAGATGGGACACCTACAGAGAGGATGCAAGGCTCGCACTGGGTTGGTTGGTACAAGTGTGAAACCTCTAGGAGAGGGATTCCTCTTAAGTGTTAATATACAGGGGATCACTACCAATGCTTTGCTTGACTCTGGGGCTGACCAGAGCATGGTATCCCAGATGCTTTGGCGGGCAATTGAAGCTCAGAATGAGTATGTCCCGAGGAGACCAGAAGGTCATGTCCAGATCCGTTGCATCCACGGGGCTGCCTCTTGTTACCCCGTGTATACAGTGGAGATAAAAGGGTTAGGGGCACAGAAAAGAATTCCCCTGGCTCTAGTACCAAAACTTTCCCACGACCTGGTATTAGGAAGGGACTGGCCCCAATTTAGGAAAGGGTTAGGGAAAGGCCTTTGACAGAAGGTTGGGCTTGTGTCTACCCGGTCCCAGAATATGGCCAATGACCAAAGGGACGGGTCCCCAGAGGGTTCCCTAAGGGCTTTGCCCTCACATGATGACCTGGTGGCTTCCCCATCTTCTAAGATTAAGAAGGGGAAAGCTGCGAAATGCCGCGAGAAGTGATGTCGGGCTCAGGGGAGGGCTGGGATTCTAACGGGCCAAGGGTTACCCTGGGTACCTACAGAATTGGTTGAGAAGTTTCCGACCTTTCCAAATGAACAATGGGCAGACCCAGCAATCACACAGGCATTTGAATACGCTCAAGAGGTGTGAGATACCCTTCTGAGATTTCTTTTAGACAAAGAGATATTATACAGGGAAAGTCACGATCCCCAAACAGGGACGGTCCGGAAACAGCTGGTGGTGCCCACAGCTTTCAAGGGGTTGGTCTTAAGGCTCGCCCATGACCATCCGGTGGGCGGCCACAAAGGGGTACAAGGGACTCTGGATCAGATCCTTGTACGTTTCTATTGGCCTGGGGTCTTTAAAGAAACCGCTCAATTTTGTGCTGCTTGCCCCTCATGTCAGCGGGTCACAGCTGCCTGGCCTCCAGTGGTACCCATGATCCCGACACCCACAATATCTGACCCCATTGGACGAATCGCCATGGATATAGTTGGGCCCCAGGTCAAAACACCTCGGGGATTTCAATATATTTTAGTCATGGTTGATTAAACCACCAGATTTCCATGGGCAGTACCTTTGCGCAATATCTCTGCCAAAGCAGTAGCGTTGGAAGTAGTGAAACTGTTTTACGAAGTGGGTTTTCCCCGGGAAGTGTTAACAGACCGTGGGACCAATTTTCTGTCCAAATACTTGGCCCAGGTATGGGATGCTTTTGGGATACAGCATGTGAAAACGGCCGCCTATCACCCCCAGTCTAATGGTCTGGTAGAGAGGTTCAATCAAACATTAAAACAGATGCTAAGACAGGGTTTAGATGGGAACGTGACAGAATGGGATGTGTTACTTCCTTTCGTGCTTTACGCCTGTAGGGAACGGATACAGGCTTCTCTAGGCATATCTCCCTATGAATTAATGTATGGCCGAGCACCTCGGGGAATCCTGGACATATTAAGGGAGCAATGGATAGAGCCGGAGAGGGAGGCTATGGGAGTCCCTCACTTTCTCTGAGATTTAAGAGGGCGGTTAAATATGACTTCCCAGGCTGCCGAAGAGAATTTACAAGCTAGTCAAACTCACCAGAAGGAGTGATATGACCAGAGGGTAAAACCCTGCCAGTTAGTCCTGGGAGAGAAAGTCCTAGTAATGGTGGCAGGCGCCACACCAAAATTTGAGGTCCAATGGAAGGGACCATGGAAAGTAATCAGACAAGTAGGCCCAGTAACCTATGAGGTGGAGAGTAGTATGGGTCGCAGACAACTCTATCATATAATTGTGCTTAGGCCCTGGCAGGAAAGATCGGCAGTGGCCAGTCTATCTAAGGTAGAGCATCGGACAGGAAAGCTACACCAAAATGCAGATGCCTTATCCCGAATTACAGACTGTTCGGAGGAACCCCAACAACCTCCAACAGCCAGTAATATCTTAAGTAGGGGGTATGTGGCAAGATCATCTATCCTGAGTATGGGGGAGGTGAGAAACATAAAGAATTCACCCTAGTAAAGGGTCCCCCTTTTAGGAGTGCAGGGTGAGAAAGCCACAGCCACACCTAAGAACCAGAAAAACCCCAACTGGAACAGGTTTCATGCAGTGTCTAATAGAGTAAGAGAGAGAGATTACGGGCACGAGGTCCAAAACCCTTATTTCAACAAGTTCCATGATTACTCAAATACCAGAAGGCAGGGGGATTGCCAACACCTGGGAAGGAAGGAGGTGGGGCTAGAACCCTCGAGGTATAAGCCTATGCTAAATTATACAGAAAGAAAGAAAGGAGGAGAGGGAGGAGAAGGCTGATACCGGAGAAGAAAAGGAGGTAGAGAAGGTGCTGACTCATGCAGAAGAACTGAGCTACCAGGAGCTGAGAGGGCTGAATTCCCTGCAACAGGTTGGCAGCAGAGCTTGGAGCCAGGAAGTGGAGAAGCTCTCAGAGCACCGGAGAGGTTGTCAGCTGAGCACTCTGACCAGGTGGGTGAGCCAGAACCCATGCAGCTGGGAGAGCCAGTGGCAGAGTTGGGGGAAGAAGACATCCTTATGGATTGCTCTCTGTGCCACGCTTTAGACATGAAGTCTTGAGGAAAAGCCAGCCCTGAAAGAATTATCCTCCTTGAAAAGTTAACCATAAGAAACAGGCAGTGTGGTGGTAAATTCCCCATATGTTTTAAAAGGGAAGTTCACTGAAATATAAGGATAAGCAGGAAGCTGTGATTCATGCTTGTTATCCACCTGTGGTTTGAACTGTGAAACGGCAAGAAGCCAATTTACCTGCTAGAAGAGTTTTTCTTTGCTCCTCTGTTATGTGAAAAGCCTGTTGAGAGTTTTTGATGGCAGTCTGAATGTTTACTTCTTGTTTTGAGTTCAGTTGTACCTGAAATGCAGCCTAGAAGGAATTGAGGCTGATAGAAGCCAAACTGCCACAGAAGATTAAGCTTGTTTGGACTTTATGCTGTAATTAGCAAGGACAAAAAGGAAGGTGGCAGCCTTGCTATCAAAGGCTGTGCTTCTGAAAGTAAGAAGACTTTAAACAGCCATTTTTTGGTTCTTTTGTTTACTTTGCCAACCATCTGCTGTACCTTGAGCAAATCCTACAGAAATAATCCTGTATTTGGTACTTTGAATCTTTTTGTGCAAAATAAATTTTCAGTTATATGCCTTACCTCGGTGGCCTTAACTACAACTTTCTACCTGAAGCACAAACACATCTTAGCAGTACTACATTTCCCAGAAGACACCACAAGGAAATAGGCTGCTAAGGCTGATAGGAGAAGGTTCCTCCAATAATCTAGAGGCTAGTGGTGAGGGTGTTGACATAACTCACCACTGAAGTTAAACTAACTGGCCTGTAGTTTTCAACCACATCCTTACTTCTGCTTTTGTGTAAAGGCACCACATGAGCCTCCCTCCAGTCCACTGGCACCACTCCCGATTCCAACGAGGCAACTCCTGTCCTCTGACCCTTCTGTGTTCAGGCTACCGGAGTGCTGGTTTCATTGGACACAGGGGTCCTACAGTGGTCTGTGGACACGGACTAAATTTCTGCTGCTTGCAGCTCCCCATGGGGGAGCTCCTAGTTTTCCTATGGGCTTTCGGTAGCCCGTAGCTGGGGAGTCCCATATGTGAGGACTGACTTCCTGCTTGTTCCTGGAGAAAGCGTAGTTACTCACCTGTAACTGGTGTTCTCTGGGGACAGCAAGAATCGGTCCTCACAACCTTCCCTCTTTCCCTTTGAGTTGCTCCTTTTCCATCTTTTATTTTTGCCGTCTTTTAGCTATGTCATCTGACTGAGCATGATGGCAGCTCCCAAAGGCTTTCTTTGAAAGCTGGCGGGATGCTTCTGCGAGGGCTCCGTCGATGCCGACATCACCCATATGTGAGGAATGATTCCTGCTGTCCTTGGAGAACACGTTATAGGTGAGTAACTATGCTTTTTGTTCAGGAGCTAGCACTACTCCAAGTGCGTGCGTTTTGTAGAGGATCTTGTATTATAAGCCAGCTGTTAGAAAAATGCAAGTCCAGGGTGCTCCTCAGCAATAGTGGATCCTGCTGGGACAACTGCAGAAGCAGGGGTTGCCTGGGTGCAATGAAGAGAACTGAGGCCACTTCCACCTGGATCTTGAGAAGGGCCTGTGGCACCAGGGGCATAGGTGGAAACTCGTCTAGGGGCTTCATATATCAGGGGAGGAGGAAGACCTTCCTCTGGGAACAGAAGCGCAGCAGTTGCTTATTTTCCAGACTGATGAAGAGGTTGATCTCTGGGGTCTCCCATCATGGCCGGGTTCAGTCTTCACTCTTGGGGTTGAAGGACTCTGCTCAGGCGGTCAGCCAGTATGTTGTCCTTGCTCAGCTGGTACACCTCTTTGAGGGAAATGTTCCTCACTGTCATGAAGTTCCATAGGTGTACTGCCTCTCAGCAGAGGTCATACGAGCCCATGCCTTCCTGCTTGTTGAGGTCATACATCGCTACCTGCTTGTCCTTCTGGATCTGAACCACCTGTCCTTCCTGATGATCCTGGAAGACTTGCAGGGCATGAAAGACTGCTCTGAGTTCCAATATATTGATCTGTGTGGCACTCTTCTCTGGTGACCCTGGGCCTTGCGATCACCTGCAATCACAGTGGCCCCCCCCCCCCAACCCAACTTGGATGCGTCTGTTGAAAGGATGCATTGCACCTGGGGAGCCTGGAAGGGCAGACCGGCTCGGAGATTGAGGGGGTCCTGCCACCGGACCAGAGAGTTTGCTAGGGCCTGTAGGACTAGTATCTGTTCAGACACTAATGTCTGAACCAATAGAATGGTTTCCTGTTACAAGATGGGGCCTGCTCTGAACCAAAGACTGAATTAAACAAGATGGATTCCTGTTTTGTTATAACTACAGCATTAAAACTTGCAGATCAAGCAATTCTGCAAGTTTTATGAACCCCATAGGAGAAGTATTATTCCAGCTGACTACGTGCAGAAGAACATTGCTGAGACCTTCACTGTGCTATTGCTACTAACATTCGCAACAATGTATGGACTGGCATCCCAGCAACTTTCTACAACAATAGACCTTTGTTTGCAGAAGGACCACCTATTAACTGTTACCAAATTTGCTGAAGATGACATACAGGATTTGAGACCAGTCAATCACTGGGCTATCGGGACAAAAAATTATATGCTGGACACAGAGTCAGCACACAGACTCAGCCCAGAAAACACCTGCAGCACTCTGGAACATGCACAGAGACTGGCAGAAACCTGAAAACTTTAACTTCTGACACAGACTATTTTGCTTGCCTGTCTCTCTGGCTGGAAAGTCAGATAGTGTCCAACGGCAAAACCTCGAGATGGTGTGAATCTGTCCCACAGACCTGCAGCTCGGTGTGACCATGCAGTTCATCTCAGCTGATGTTGGACCTCTGCCATACTTTGACTTCATGCCGTTCCAGAGACAATTTCTTGGACCCAGCCACAAGTATTCTGGCAAAAATGAAGGTACCGGTCTTTAATTTCCCCCCTGAGGTTGGGGCTAGCTTAGACAGACAGATAATGTGCTGGACGTCTGAGTGCAGAGTGAATCAGTGACGTTTGTTCCTAAATCAGAGATTAGGTCTCTTGAAACATAGAAACATGATGACAGAAAAAGACCACATGGCCTATCTAGTCTGTCCTTCCATATCAACAACTACAACAGTCCACTTTTTACCTTTAGAGATCCTCTGTGTTGGTCCCATGCTTTTTTGAATTCAGTTATTGTCCTCATCTCTACCACCTCCACTGGGAGACTATTCCATGGATCCACTACTCTTTCCGTAAAGAAATATTTCCGCATATCACTCCTGAATCTATCTCCCTTCACCCTCATCCCATGTCCCCTTGTAGCAGAACTTGATTTCAATTGAAAGAGGCTCTCTTCCTGAACATTTATGCCACAGAGGTATTTAAACATCTCAATCATATCACCTCTATCCCGCCTTTCCTCTAAGGTGTACATATTAAGATCCTTAAGTCTGTCCTCATATGCTTTATAATGAAGCCCACTAATCATTTTAGTAGCCACCCTCTGCACCGACTCCATCCTGTTCACATCCTTTTGAAGGTGCGGTCTCCAGAATTGCACACTATACTCCAAATGAGGTCGCACGAAAGACTTATACAGAGGCATTATCACCTCCTTTTTTCTGCTAGCCATTCCTCTCCATATGCACCCAAGCATCCTTCTAGCTTTTGCCGTCGCCTTTTCTACCTGTTTAGCTACTTTAAGATCATCAGACACAACCACGCCTAGTTCTCGCTCTTCTTTAGTGGACAAAAGTACTTCACCTCCTATACTGTATTGCTCCCTTGGATTGCTGCAGCCCAAATGCATGACCTTACATTTCTTAACATTAAATCCCAGCTGCCAAATTCTAGACCATTCTTCAAGCTTAGCTAGATCCTTCCTCATGTTATCTACACCTTCCTGGGTGTCTACTCTATTGCAGATTTTGGTATCATCCGCAAAGAGGCAAACTTTACCCGACAGCCCTTCTGCTATATCACTAACAAAGATGTTAAAAAGAATCGGACCAAGGACAGATCCCTGGGGCAAACCACTGGTAACATCCTTCTCCTCAAAGTGAGCTCCATTTACTTGTACTCTTTGTCGCCTCCCACCCAACCAATTTCTAACCCAAGCAGTAACTTTAGGGTCCATCCCTAGGGTGCTCAGTTTGTTTATAAGTCACCTGTGAGGAACAGTGTCAAAGGCTTTACTGAAATCTAAATACACCACATCTAGAGCTCTCCCTCGGTCCAACTCCCTGGTCACCCAGTCAAAGAAATCAATCAGATTTGTCTGACAAGACCTGCCTCTGGTGAATCCATGCTGCCTCGGATCCTGTAATCCGCTGGACTCCAGAAACCTCACTATTTTCTCTTTCAGCAGCGTTTCCAATAATTTACTCACCACCGAAGTTAAACTAATCGGCCTGTAGCTTTCAACCACATCCTTACTTCCGCTTTTGTGTAAAGGCACCACATGAGCCTCTCTCCAGTCCTTTGGCACCACTCCTGACTCCAACGAGGCATTGAAAAGGTCAGTCAGTGGAGTTGCTAGAATGTCCCCAAGTTCCCTCAGTATTCTAGGTCCCATCCGGTCCCATCGCTTTGTCTACTTTAAGTTGAGCTAGTTTCTCACGAACACAGTCTTCTGAAAATTGTTCAAGATGTCCCTCGCTTCTGTTCCTATTTGTGGGTGTTTTCTGAGGTCCTGCTCCTGGTTCTTCATCTGTGAACACAGAAAAAAATATTTGTTAAGCAATTCCGCTTTATTCTTATCAGCTTCTACATAGTCCCCCCCCTGCACCCTTGAGTCTGACAATACCACTTTTGCCCTTCCTCTTCTCACTAATATATCTGAAAAATGTCTTATCCCCCCATTTTATTGCATTGGCTATTTCCTCCTCCTTTTGAATCTTTGCCTTCTTGACTACTTTGCTAGCTTCTCTAAGTTTTTCCAAATACAGATGCCTGTCTTCCTCTCTCTGTGATCTCTTGTATTTCATGAAGGCCTCCCTCTTTTTCTTCACTTTTTCAGCTATTTCCTTTGAAAACCATAGCGGTCTCCTTTTCCTTTTGCCTTGGTAACTGTAACATACGACTGCATGACATACTATCTCAGAAAACTAATTTATGCTAATATTTACACTATTTTTGCTGTCAGAAATAGTCTAATTTATATACAAACAGGGTTGGTTCTTGTTTTATCATGTGGTTTGTTTGCCAGGTAATTCTATGGCATCCTGGGAAAAGGAGGGTAGCAGTTTTCCCTAGACATACCAAGTATTTATACATGTGCATTTATCTGTTACTAACAATATCACCTACAGGCCAACATGACTTGTATACGGTCCTCCAGATGACCCGAAGCCTGTGTCTACTGGGTGCTGAGCGTCCATTGAGCCTGCTGCATGCAGAGGCGGGCAACCAGGTGACATGGACAATGGATGCCATGTGCCCCAAGAGGCAGAACATCTGTCTGGCAATTGCTGCTGAGCTAGCCTGCGCCAGGGTGGAAAGGCATTGCGCCTAATCCAGTGGCAGGAAGGTTCTTGCCTGCGTGGAATCCAGTTGGCTGCTGATGAACTCCAAGAACTGGGTGGGCAGGATGTGGGCCTTCAGGACATTCACAAAGCCCAGGTGCTGGAGTAGTCCTATGGTGCACTGTGTTACATTGCGCACTTCCTCCAGTGAACTGGCTCGTATAAACTAGTCATCCAGATAGGAGAAGATGAAAATCCCCCACGAGCCAGAGGCAAGCGGCCACAATTGCCAGGCATTATGTGAATACCCGAGGAGCCCAGGCTGGGCCAAAGGGGAGAACCCAATACTGATAATGTCATATGCCGATGACAAATCGGAGGTACTGATAGTGCCTTGGATAGATCAGGATTTGGGTGTAGGCATCTTTGAGATCCAAGGAGCATAGCCAATCTCCCTGCAGGAGGTAAGGCAGCAAGGTTCCAAGGGAAACAATTTTGAACTTTTCCTTGATCAGGAAGCGGTTGAGGTTCCCTAGATCTAGGATGGGCCGGAAGCCCCCTGTCTTCTTAGAGATAAGGAAGTAGCAGGAGTAGAATCCCCAGCCTTGAAGAGGTTGGGGGATGGGCTCCACTGCTTCACCCCCAAACAAAAACTCAAGCTCCCTTTTGTAGAAGCTCCCGATGCAAGGGTAATTCCCCTGGGAAGGAGGTGGCAACTGAGCGAAGTAGAGGAGATAACCTTCCCCAACCACCTGTAACACCCAGGCATCCATGGTGATGCTTGGCCACTGGTGTGCGACATGGACCAGTCATCCTCCGTGAACCTTGGGGAGAGGGGGGCTATGCCCAAGGAGTCAAAAGCTTCCCACAGGCTGCGGCTGAGGCACGGTTTGGGGGCCTTTGACTTATGGGCCCATGCCCCTGGCCCCTGGCCTGCTGCCCCTGCAGGGAGCATGGTAGGCCTGAAACTTGAGGAAGTTCCCATAAGCCGCCTTGGTCTTCGGATGGAAGGTCTTTTTCCCCGAAGTCTTCCTGCAAGAAAATTCAGGCTTTCTTGGACAGCCTGATTCTGGTCATGAATTTCGTCTCTGTCATGGGTTTGCTGAAGAGATTTTCCTCCCAGCAAGGAACATTGGCTAACTTGTCCTGAACCCACTGCTCTAAGTCGGAGGACTGTAGCCAGGCAAGGCAGCGGGCATTAATGTCCACTGCAGCTACTCGAGCCACTGACACAAAGCTGTCAAAGGCCACCCGAGTTTGAAACTTGGAGAACTCCTTGACCAATGACACCAGGGTCCTGAAGCACTCAAGGGGTTCAGCTGATAGGACCTCACCGGATTCTCGGCTGGTCTTCACCAGGTCCCGCAGGTACATGCTCATGTACAGCTGGTATGCCTGGATTTGGGCTGTGAGCATGGAGCCCTGGAAACACTAACTGCATCCATGATGTGTGCCTCCCTGCCGGGCAGGGGGTCACCAAGGAATGGGTCTTTTGGCTCTTAATGCGATGCATAGCTGACTCTACCATTATGGAGTTATGTTACAGTTGTGTTTTTGGAAGCAGGGACTCCTGCCGACTCGATACTGCGAATCAAGTTCTGCACTGTCACTGGGGTCTCCCACATTCTGAAAAGCAACTGTTTGAGGATGGGTGGCATGAGCACTGTCAGTGCCTCCCGAGGAGGGGCTTCATAAGGAGGATCTCTAGGTCCTCGGTACACGACTTGTCCTCGGGCACCGCCATGAAGGTGAGTACCTGGGACATCTGCACAAACTCCAGGAAGGCAAGATCCTCCGGAGGTGACCACCATTGATGGTGTGGTGGGGATGGGTCGGAAGGGATGTCCCTGTTGAGGATGGTCTCTGGAGGCTCCTTATCCGTCTCCCATTCCAACTCTGAGCCGGAGGAATCAGCACATGCCCTGTGGTTGTCAGACTGGCTCAGCGTTGACGATACTTGGCATCTGGCCTCAAGTCTGTTGTCGACACAGATCGAGCCAGCCTTTTGATGGGTGGAGCATCCTCCGGGAATGTCCTGGATGCGGATGGCCCCATGGAAGGTACCGACGATCCAGAGTGACTGGGAGTCAGGTCCCTGTGTGCCTCAATGAACACTGCGAAGCTGCGCTCCAGGGCCACCATCCTGGCCTCGATGCCTGATGGCTCCGCAGAGGTGGGTGCCAGTTTAGAGGACATTGAGGCTGGCGTCAGGGGACCCAACTCGATCCCCCAACTCAGTTGATGACACTTCCCGCTGGGGCTGCTTGGAGGAGCACTCCCGGCTGTCATTGAGTCGAGGACTTTGAGGACTCTGCCTGGATCCTGGAAGTCTTACCCCCTGGGCTGGGGTTGGACCTCTACTTCAGCTTCAATGTCCGTTTGAGATCCTCAGGGAATGATTCCAATGCCTAACGTTATCAGGGCTCCGACCGAGTTCGAAAGTGCAAAACCGAGTCGCCTGACACTGATGTCTAAGGCAGGGATTCCGCCCCTGATGCCGATCCCGAGGCAGACTTACTAAACAGCTATCCCTGCTGCCTTTCGCGTTCCTTACGGGTATTGGTCGACATTGAAAGGCAGAGTGGGCAGGAAGACATGTCGTGTTCTCCCCCCAAGGCATTTAATGCAGGTACTTTGGCGGCCCATGTGGGACATAGTGCAATTGCATTTGCCACACTGCTTAAATCCACTGGTCGAAGACATAGCGGGAAAAACGAGCCCCGTGAGGTTAAACTCTGATGTCTCGACCAGCTAGGCTGCAAGTGAAAAACCCACAGGTCAAAAAGTAAAGAAAAAGAACTACCTGAGCGAAAAACACGATGCTGAAGCATTGGACTCAGGCGGCGGGAGGTGATTGATACCGAAGAAAGAAAAGAAAATTACTGACAAACAGTGAAAAAATCAACTCTATCCAGGGTGCACAGACTGCAGACCTCCATGGAAGAAAGAAGACTGAGGTAAGATGGCACCTTTGGCAGGAAGGTGACCACGCATGCACAGTAACTCCCAAAAGCTTTCTTTGAAAGCTGGGGATTGGATCCACGCAGACTATCGACGCTGACATGCCATACGTGAGAATTGACTTCCTGTTTGTCCCGGAGAATGCCCAATACCAATGATTAAGGTCCATAATGGTTAGGTAGTTGGACTCAGCTAATTCTAACAATTTTATGGATCATCAGGTACGGTACATTAAAACGTATTAACACTGTTGAGGGTGGTATGGATGAGATAATTCCCCCTATGTCTGACTTGACTGCCTTTCTTGAGGACTCTACGGACATGATTTCCACTAGGTCCACATTAATGGTCATATTACCTTCTATAGAGTGCAAGCAACGCATTCTGCGTGCATTTTTTAAAGTTAAGATGGCCAAATTCTGTGGGCAAAGTATAAACGTTTTTCCTGATGTCTCTCGCGAGACGCAATTGCGTAGACGTCAGTTTCTACAACTGAAACCTAGGGTTTTAGCGTTGGGAGCAACCTTTTTTTTACGTTTTCCTTGTAAATGTATGGTAAATTATGAGGGTGATTCTTTTGCTTTTGTTGATGTCTCGCATCTAGAGAAATTTGTTGTTGATCGAGTAAGTAAACGGTAAGGGTTTGATCTGGGTATGTATTGATCCTTTTAGTTTATGGGCCTGTATTGGCCCGGTTTTCTGCAATTTAATATTTCTTTGTAATATTATCTCTGTATACCTCTCTTGATGTGGACTAAATCTGTTATAATGTGTTTTATGATGTGACATTGTATCTTTGTCGATTTGCTTTAATCGTTGTGATATTGTATTTCACTGAAAATCTAATAAAAAAAAAAAAAAAAAAAACTTTCATCTTCACTGCCCATTTCTGTGAACCCACTTAGCTCTTGAACAGTTGAACTTCCACCACATACTGTACGTACATATGTTCTTGGTAAATAAGTTATGCTTCAGAGCATCCCTCGCATGTCAACCTCCCCCCTGAGTTTCATAATTAAGTTCTTTGTAAATGTGTGAGTTATAATGTAAACTGCTTTGATTTAATGTTAAAGCGGTATATAAAAACTTAAATAAATAAAATAAATAATTGAATTTCCTATAGTGCAGCTAGAAAAAGCAGCAACAGCACCCTTTCTTGTGAACAAACACTATAGGAAAAGCCTAGGGGACTGTAAGGCTTCATTATAACACCTAGAACTGGCATTTCATTTCCTTAATGACGTGCTTTTTCATGTTCTGCAAACATTTGATAAGCAGCCTACTATAGCTGTTTATGGTTACTAGTATCACAGTGGTGAATAGCAAAGTGTGTAGTTCTTGTTTCGTAAAGAATAAATCAGCATACAGTTGCAGTTGACTTGATGCCTCCGGGTAGCTCTTAACTGTTCTCCCAAAACAACCCAGTGCACAGCCCCTTCAGACAGTGTCTGTACTAGAAGGTCAGGTAAGGGTTTGCTATCCTGACTCTCCTCCTTTTGGGCTACATCCAGTCAGCACCATTATTGTACAATTAGTATATGTGTTTAGTCTACTTACATGAAAATAAACTGCTTTTTATGCAGTCTATAGATAAAAATATAATGGGCATCTTAAATGCTGAATGATCTAGTAAGGTTTCACCCACTTTTTCTGAAAGTTATTGATAATTGGCAATAAGGTAGGGTACATATTGGCCCTCTAAAAACTCTGGATTGGGAATTTTACAATCATATCAGGTCCTCGGCTTAATTGGGCCACCTACAAGTTTTCTCAGAGAAAACCCAGGAGCTTTTCCAGATGCTGCTGTATATTGACCATCGGTGTCTGAGGTGTCAGCCTTCTTCCAGTGTTCTCTTACTAGGCCAAGAAGCTTTCTCACTAGATACTGCCACATAATAACCATAGGCCCGATAGTCCAAAAAAAGCTAAGTTCCTAAATTTGTGCCCTAATTTCAGCCACATGTTGGAGTCTACGTTTTCATCTGAAAATTCATCCTGATTTAGGAGCTTGACATTTATGCGTCTATATTTAGGCCTGCTATTCATTTGCCTAGATTTATGAGCCTACTTTAGCTGCCTAGTTCCGGAGAATGTCCAATACTCTAAACTCTTTCCCCCTCCCTAAATCTACCCCCACTGCCAACCAATTTTTGTGTTCCTAAATTTAGGATTTCAGTGAAATTTGAAGAAAATATTTAGGCACTTAGTCCTAGTATGTTTTCAAGGAGACCGATTTAGGAGCATAACTCTCAAAGTAATAGACAAACCAATGATACCAGGAGTCTGTTCAGAAGGTCCAAATCATTTATTTGTGCACAAGTCTCAAGCAGAATCAAATTCAAAATGGCTGAGCAATGGTTTCTAGCAAAACAACAACTTTTATAGACTTCTTCTCCATTCTAGACATAGGAAAACATTTCATTGGTCCCGGTACCCTCCCGTACACCTTCTATTGGTTCCGGCGGTACCGATATGGCTATCCAATGATGTTTTTTGACTGGGCTTAGCACCTGCTTACCCCCCTTCTAGTCCCAATTACAATGGTCAGTTCACCAACTTAGATACTTTTCTCTTCCAAGGCCATTTAACTAGTTAGCACATGTGGGAAAGCAGGGCACTGTAACCTTTCTTTCAGCAGATTTAATTAATTTCATAGCAGCTGTACTCTCTTATCAGTAGCAATTAAACTTATTTTTCTATATTTTTCTGAGTTTTGATTCTGCTCAGCTAAGCTGATTATGCTTTGCTAAGTTTCAGTTCTATAGTAGCAGCATTCTGGGGGATGTGCAATTCCTATGGGCCTCTCCACAGGCTTCATTTACAGGTCAAGCTGTTTAGGCCTGTCTGCTTATTTCAGACACCATGGATCACAGGCCTTTGCCTACCACAGTAAGAAGCATAAATCCTTTGAATATCTTCCAATGTTTCTCAGCCTCAAGGCAAAGCATTACAAGTAGGGAAAATCCAGTAGGCTATTAGGTTCTTCCTGTGCACACCTTCCCTCCCCCCCCCCCAAACCCCCCTGGATAAATGATAGGACAGATACTTCTCTCAATGATTCCATAAATGTCTTAAAATTCATTAAGCAAGTTTCCATTAAATCGTTGTGGTCAACATGATTGGCACCCTTGCATTTTAGATATGTCTGTGTACAATATCTTGAGAAATAATTGGAAATATTCCAACTGTATGTTTTCCCAATATTTTAGTATTATGTAAAAAGGCATACAACAGCAAAAAAAAAAGATGTCTGCGCTTTATATTTCAAATTGTAATATTCTATTTATTTTTTCCTTTTTTGGATCCCTATCTATGAGGGGCAAGAGGATTTTGGATCCACAATGCTTGTATTGGGTCAAGCATTGATATCCTGGGTCCCTTTTTAATAATGGTTTATGGACTTTTCCTCCAGGAACTTGTCCAAACCTTTTTTAAACCCAGCTACACTAACAGCCTACATCCTCTGGTAACAAATTCCAGAGTTTGATTACATGTTGAGTGAAAAAATATTTTCTCTTATTTGTCTTAGTTTACCCTGTAGCTTCATTGCATATTCCCTAGTCTTTCTATATTCTGATAATGTAAACAAACGATCTACATTTACCCGTTCCACTCCGTTCATTAATTTATAGACTTCTATCATATCTCCCCTCAGCCGTTTCTTTTCCAGGTTAAAGAGCCCTAACCTTTTTAGCCTTTCTTCATAGGGGTATCCTTCCATCCCCTTTACCATTTTGGTGGCTCTTCTCTGAACCTTTTCTAATACCGCTATATCCTTTTTAAGATACAGCGAACAGAATTGCACACAACATTCAAGGTGCGGTCGCACCATGGAATGATACAGAGGCATTATAATATCCTTTGTTTTATTTTCCATTCCTTTCCTTATGATACTTAGCATTCTATTTGCTCTCTTGGCCGCTGCTGCACACTGGGCAGCGGGTTTTAACATGTTATCCACAACAACACCTAAATCATTTTCCTGGCTGGTGGTTCCTAATGTTGAGCCTTGCATCGTGTAACCATAGTTTGTTTTGTTCTTCCCTAGGTGCATAACTTTGCACTTGTCCACATTAAATTTCATCTGCCATTTTGATGCCCAGTCTTCCAGTTTATCAAGATCCTCTTGCAATTTTCCACAATCCTCATGGGTTTTAACAACTTTAAATAGTGTTGTGTCATCTGTAAATTTGATAACCTCACTCGTTATTCCTTTTTCCAGGTCATTTATGAATATGTCAAAAAGCAGCGGACCCAGCACAGATCCCTTGGGTACTCCACTATTCACCTTTTTCCATTGGGAAAATTGGCCATTTAGCCCTACCCTCTGCTTTCTATCTTTTAACCAGTTCCTGATCCACAATAATACATTGCCTCCTATCCCATGACTCTTTAGTTTCGCCAAAAATCTCTGATGAGGGACCTTGTCAAATGCTTTCTGAAAGTCCAAATACACTATATCAACCGACTCACCTTTGTCTACCTGTTTATTCACACCTTCAAAAAAACATAACTGATTAGTAAGACGAGATCTTCCTTGTCTAAAGCCATGTTGGCTGCCTCCTATTAAGCCATGACTATCTACATGTTCAGCAATTTTGTTCTTTATGATGGTTTCTACCATTTTTTCCAGTACTGACGTCAGGCTCACCGGTCTGTAGTTTCCCGGATCACCCCTAGAACCCTTTTTAAAAATTGGCGTTATGTTGGCCATCTTCCAATCTTCAGGTATTACAGATGATTTTAATGATAGTTCACAGATTACTAATAGCAGGTCTGCAATCTCATATTTCAGTTCTTTCAACACCCTTGGATGTATATCATCTGATCCAGGTGATTTGCTACTCTTCAGTTTATCAAATAGTTGTAATACATCTTCCCGATGTATTGATATTTCCTTCAATTCTTCCGCACCTTTAAATACCACTTCAGTCATGGGTAACATCCCTACATCTTTCTCAGTAAAGACCAAAGCAAAGAATTCATTCAGTCTCTCCGCTATCGCCTTGTCACCTCTTAGTGCCCCTTTAATCCTTCTATCATCTAATGGACCAAATGACTCTCTCACAGGTTTATTGCTAAGGATGTACTTGAAAAAGTCTTTATTACGCATTTTTGCTTCCGCAGCAAGCTTCTTCTCAAATTCTCCCTTTGCCTGCCTTATCAATGCCTTGCATTTAACTTGCCAGTGCTTGTGCTGTTTCCAGTTTTCGTCATTTGGCTCTTTTTTTTCCACAAAGGCCACCAAGAGCTGTCAGCTGCAGCAAGAACTGTTCTGCTACAAGTCCGACTGCACCGGAGTCTCTGGCGACATCGCGCTCTGCGGTCCCCCTCCAGTACCTTGGTGCCCCACGAGGCCCGGGCTGCCTCCAAGTCCTATGACCGTGGATCCTCAGAGGAAATCCCCGGAGGTGGAACGCAAGAAGTCGAAATCCTCGAAGACTGCCATGGAGGACAGATCCAGGAAGAAAGGAAAATCCCATTCCAAGTCCCACAGTCCCCAGCGCGAGTCAGAGGGATTGGAGCAGAAGCTGCATCGGAAGTTGTCTGGACCTGCCGACCGACCTTGAACACCCAAGGCCATCCTCGTCAAGGACTCTCCCTCAACAGAACCAACGCCAGGCCCGAAGTCCTTTGTGTTCGTGTCAGAGGCTGCAGATCCAACTGGCATGGAGACTGGAAAGGCGGCCTTAGAGAGCAGTATATCTGCCCTCGTGACTGGTGTTAATGTCCAGTTCCTCCGGTCCATCTGCCCTGATGACAGGACCCTAGACATCAAGGGCTTCCCCAGACGTCAAGCTGATCCTCGAGCGCCACCAGCCTCAAGAGACCCATCAGCATCGGACGAGGTCCTGGTCCCGTTCCTTGGAGCACCAATCTTCTCCAGTGAGTGCATGTGGAGGTCATGGGTCATGGAGTGGGAGACCGAGGACGAGGAGTCCCCGGACCCTCGGTGGCACCACAATGTTCCCTCAGACACGTCTGCCCCGGTGTCCTGACACTGTTCCCCGTCCAAGAACGTTGCCTTCCTCAACTTTGTGCGGGACATGGCTAAGGCACTTGCCATTGAGATTGAGGCTGAGGAGGATTCATGCACAGAGGAGCTGGAGATTCCCCAGTACGAGGCCCCCCCTAAGGAAGCCCTTACGGTGCCTGTCCCTCCGATCCTCGAGCGCCTCCTTCTCCATATGTGGGAGACGCCGGTGTCAGTGCCCATTTTCTGCAGGTGACTCGACTTTATGTACTGCGTCTGCCAAGACCTGGGGTTCCAGAAGACTCAACTCCCCCACAACTCGATGGTCGCTGAGTCAGCCATGTGCAGACTCAAGAGTCAAAAGACCCATTCTTCGGTAGACCCCCTACTCCTGGCAAAGAGGCCAAGACCCTCGATGCCCTCTTCTGAAAGGCCTTCCAGGGCTTGATACTTGCATGCCAAGTCCAGTCCTACCAACTATACATTGGCATGTACCTCAAAGAGCTGGCAAAGGAGCTTGCTGGATTCTTGGCAGGCCTCAGTGTGGAACCCCTTTAGCGGTTCAAGTCTCTGTCCTTGGCAGTCAAGGAGTGCTCAAAATTTTTATCCTGAGCAGTCTACAACCAGTCCTCATCCAGAGTAGCTGCCACAGGTATTGGGGCCTGATGCCAGGCATGGCTACAGTTGTCTGACCTTGAACAATGGATTCAGGACAAACTTATCAATGTCCCCTGTATCGGAGAGAATCTCTTTGGGAAATCTATGGCAGACAAGATGGCTGAAATAGAAACCGAATCCCTGATGAGGAGCAGACTCTCAAAAAAGACCTTGTTACAGCCACGTAAGAAGACCCTGGGGAAGAAGCTCTTCTTCCCAAGGAAAAGGGGAGGTTTTGCAATACAAACCTTCTCGGCCCTGCAGCAAGGCCAACACCACAAGGGGGAAGCGCATGGCCCCCACAAGCAAAAGACCACCAAGTCCCAGGTGCCATCTCCGGCCCAACTTGGAGGGGGGGCTTTTGACTCCTTAGGCATGACCTCCTCTCCCCCAGGAGGTCCCCAACAGCCCACAGGGGCGCGTCTGGCCCTGTTTGCCCACAGGTGGTCCACCATCACCACTGATTCCTGAGTACTGCAAATGTTTAAGGAGGGTTACCTCCTCCACCTACAATGGAAGCCATCATCATACTTTCCAGGAGAGTCTGTAAGACCTCTCCTACATCATACTCTGCTCCTCACTGAGCTCGCAGGTGGAACCAGTGCCCAAGCATCTCTGGGGAACCGGCTTCTACTCCAGATATTTCCTCATTTCCAAGCAAACAGGGGGCCACGGGCCCATCTTGGACCTGTGGGGCCTGAACAGATTTCTGGTAAGGGAGAAGTTCAAGATGCTCTCCCTTGGAACTCTGCTGCCATACCTCCAGCAGGGAGACTGGCTATGCTCCTTAGACCAAGGATGCACATCCTGATTCATCCCAACCACCACAAATACCTCCTCTTCCTAGTGAGAGGAGTCACTACCAATACAGGGTGCTGTTCTTCGGGCTGACCTCATCACCAAGGATCTTCACCAAGTGCCTGGCAGTGGTCATAGCCCACCTTCGTCTCCAAGGGGCCTTCATCTTTTTCCTTACCTGGATGACTGTCTCATAAGGGGAATCACAGCTGTAGAGGTGCACCACGCCACCGAGAACACCATCCATGTCCTGTAGCACCTGGGGTTTGCCATCAACTACCCCAAGTCCCACTTCTCTCAAACTCGGTGCCTAGAGTTCAAAGGGGCTCAGCTAGACACCTTCCAGGCAAAGGCCTTCCTCCCTCAGGAGAGGTCAGAACACCTCAGAGGACTAGCCGCAGAGGTACAGCACTGCTGGTTGCTACCCGCCCCTCTTCTCCTCTGCCTGCTGGGACACATGGCCTCTATGGTCCATGTGACCCCATACGCCCGCCTACACATGAAGGCGCCCATTGGTGCCTTCATTTTCAGTGGACACGAGCCACGGGAAGCTCCAGGACAGGGTGAGAGTGACCCGCCAGCTGGCGAACTCCCTCGACTGGTGGCAGATCCACCTGAGATGCTCTTCCAGACACCCACCCCCCAGAGGGTTCTCACCACAGACGCCTCCCTCCTGGGCTGGGGAGCTCAATGCAAGGACCTCTGCAAACAAGGCAGCTGGTCCCAGATGAAATGACAGTTGTAGATCAACCTATCGGAGCTCCGGGCAATTTTCCTGGCTCTCTGAGCCTTTCGCCACTGGCTGCAGCACCATTCGGTGCTAGTCCAAACCAACAACCAGGCAGCAATACTCTGTGAACAAGCAAGGGGGCACGGGGTTGTATTCCCTCTGCCAAGAGGCGGTAACCCCCTGCTCATATGTGATACGCAACGGGAGGCTCCTAAGGGCGGTCTGCCTCCCGGGCCAGGACAATGCCCTGGCAGACAAGCTGAGCAGAGGACTCCAGCCACACGAATAGTGCCTGCATCCCAGGGTGGCCTTTTGGCTGTTTTACGCTAAGGCATCCCTCTAGTGGACTTGTTCACCAGCCCGGACAACACACAGTTGCCCAGCTTCTGCTCCCGCCAAAATCACCTGTCCCGGGTGGCAGCAGATACATTCCTAATTCCATGGACGGAAGGCCTCCTTTATGCCTTCTCACTGACTCACTAGTCGTGAAGACCCTCTTCAAGGTCCAGCACGATGGGGCATCACTGATACTGATAGCCTCATTGTGGCCCAGACAACCTTGGTTCCCGCTGCTTCTCCACCTGTCGGCGGCATCGCTGATTTTCCCTGGGCCATGCCCCGGGACTGCTATCTCAGGAGAAGAGCTCTCTCCAGCACCCCAGCTTGAGGTCCCTGTCTCTTATGGCTTGGCTGCTGAAAGGGTAGCCCTAGCTCCCTTCAACCGTCCACGGGAAGTGGAAGAGGTCCTTCTGGCCTCCCCGAGAAGGACGTACACCTTCAAGTGCTGTCATTTCTCGGTCTGGTGCGTTGAGAAGTCTCTGAACCCATTCTTCTGCTCTGTTAAGAACATAAGAACATAAGATATGCCATACTGGGTCAGACCAAGGTCCATCAAGCCCAGTATTCTGTTTCCAACAGTGGCCAATCTAGGTCATATGTACCTAGCAGTTTCCCCAAGAGACACAAGTTCCACAATGCTTGTACTGGGTAAAGCATTGATATCTTCGGTCACTTCTTAATAATGGTTTATGGACCTTTCCTCCAGGAACTTGTCCAAACCTTTTTTAAACCCAGCTACACTAACAGCCTTTACTACATCCTCCGGTAACAAATTCCAGAGTTTGATTACACGTTGAGTGAAAAAATATTTTCTTTTATTAGTCTTAAATAGTTTACCCTGTAGCTTCATTGCATGTCCCCTAGTCTTCCTATATTCTGATAAGGTGAACAATCGATCTACGTTTACCCGTTCCACTCCGTTCATTAATTTATAGACTTCTATCATATCTCCCCTCAGCTGTCTCTTTTCCAGGTTAAAGAGCCCTAACCTTTTTAGCCTTTCTTCATAGGAGTATCCTTCCATCCCCTTTACCATTTTGGTGGCTCTTCTCTGTACCTTTTCTAAAATCGCTATATCCTTTTTAAGATACGGCGACCAGAATTGCACACAATATTCAAGGTGCGGTCTCACCATGGAACGATATAGAGGCATTATAGTATCTTTTGTTTTATTTTCCATTCCTTTCCTTATCATACCTAGCATTCTATTTGCTCTCTTGGCCGCCGCTGCACACTGGGCCGAGGGTTTTAACATGGTATCCACAATGACGTCTAAATCTTTTTCCTGGGTGGTGGTTCCTAATGTGGAACCTTGCATCGTGTAACCATAGTTTGGGTTGTTCTTCCCTAGGTGCATAACCTTGCACTTGTCCATATTAAATTTCATCTGCCATTTTGATGCCCAGTCTTCCAATTTAACAAGATCCTCTTGCAATTTTTCACAATCCTCTTGGGTTTTAACAACCTTAAATAATTTTGTGTCATCTGCAAATTTGATAACCTCACTCATTATTCCACTTTCCAGGTCATTTATGAATATGTCAAAAAGCAGCGGACCCAGCACAGATCCCTGGGGTACACCACTATTCACCTTTCTCCATTGGGAAAATTGGCCATTTAGCCCTACCCTCTGCTTTCTATCTTTTAACCAGTTCCCGATCCACAATAGTACACTGCCTCCTATCCCATGACTTTTTATTTTTGCCAAAAGTCTCTGATGAGGGACCTTGTCAAAGGCTTTCTGAAAGTCCAGATACACAATATCAACCGACTCACCTTTGTCCACCTGTTTATTCACTCCTTCAAAAAAACATAACAGATTAGTAAGACAAGATCTTCCTTGTCTAAAGCCATGTTGGCTGTCTCCCATTAGGTTGTGACTATCTACATGCTGAGTAATTTTATTCTTTATGATGGTTTCTACCATTTTTCCTGGTACTGACGTCAGGCTCACCGGTCTGTAGTTTCCCGGATCAGCCCTGGAACCCTTTTTAAAAATGGCGATCCTCCAATCTACAGGTATTACAGATGATTTTAATGATAGTTCACAGATTACTGATAGCAGTTCTGCAATCTCATATTTCAGTTCTTTCAACACCCTTGGATGTATACCATCCGGCCCAGGTGATTTGCTACTGTTCAGTTTATCTAATAGTTCTAAGACATCTTCCCGATGTATCGATATTTCCTTCAATTCTTCCGCACCTTTAAATACCACTTCAGTCATGGGTAACATCCCTACATCTTCCTCAGTAAAGACCGAAGCAAAGAATTCATTCAGTCTCTCCGCTATCGCCTTGTCGCCTCTTAGTGCTCCTTTAACCCCTTTATCATCTAATGGACCAACTGACTCTCTCACAGGTTTTTTGCTACGAATGTACTTGAAAAGGTCTTTATTTCGCGTTTTTGCTTCTGCAGCAAGCTTCTTCTCAAATTCTCTCTTTGCCTGCCTTATCAATGCCTTGCATTTGACTTGGCAGTGCTTGTGCTGTTTCCAGGTTTCGTCGTTTGGCTCTTTTTTCCATTTCCTGAAAGATGCTTTTTTGGCAACAACAGCCTCTGTGACCTCACCTTTAAACCATGCTGGCAGTTTTTTGGACTTCCTTCCACTTTTCTTAAAGCGTGGAATACAGCTGGTCTGGGCTTCCAAGATAGTATTTTTCAACAACACCCAAGCTTGATGTACGTCTTTAACCTTCGCAACTGCTCCTTTTAGTTTTTTCTTAACTGTTTTCCTCATTTTATCATAGTCTCCCTTTCGAAAGTTAAAAGGTAGTACTGTGGATTTCCTTACTATCCCTCCTCCACTAATTAAATCAAAGGCGATCATGCTATGATCACTATTGCCAAGTGGCCCCAACACCCTTATCTCTTGCACTAGATCTGGTGTTCCACTAAGGACTAGGTCTAATATGGCTTCCCCTCTGGTCGGTTCATGAACCACCTGCTCCAAGAAGCAGTCATTTATTTCATCTAGGAACTTTATCTCCCTAGCATGTCCTGACGTGACACTGACCCAGTCGATACCGGGGTAATTGAAATCACCCATTATTATTACTGCGCTGTAACATTTGTTAGCTTCCTTGATTTCTTTGAGCATTTCATCATCCATTTGGTCATTCTGGCCAGGTGCTCGATAGTACACCCCCACTGCCATCGCCTTCCCCCTTTTATATGGAATTTCAATCCATATAGATTCTACAGCAGATTTTGTTTCCTGCAAAACTTTAATCCTTTCTGAGTCAATGCCCTCTCTAACATAGAGCACAACCCCTCCACCAATTTGATCAGCTCTATCATTACGATGTAGTTTGTACCCAGGTATCACAGTGTCCCACTGGTTGTCCTCCTTCCACCATGTCTCTGATATTCCAATCATATCTAACCTTTCATTTAGTGCTATATATTCTAACTCTCCCATCTTATTCTTTAGACTTCTAGCATTTGCATACAAGCATTTTAGAGAATGTATTTTATTCATGTTAATTTGGCTATTGTTAGACATGGGTAAATTGGGATCTTTAAGCTCTGTCTGCTCCATACTTGAGGGCATTTGGGCTACTGTACTCTTTTGTGGAACCTCTCTGCTTTTGGTAGTATCCTTCAAGGATACATTCTTCCGAACCATCCACTCTTGGGTGACTGTCGGTTTTCCCCTAATATCTAGTTTAGATATTTAGATACTCCAGTACCTACTCCACCTGTCGCAGGTTGGACAAAGTCCAACTCTCCCTGTGGGGAATCTAAGATCTCCTTACTTCTCGATGACATTTCAGCAGGGATATGCCAATTAACATCCGGCATATTGAAATCACCTTTCAATAGCACTTCTTCTTTCATAGCAATATTGTGTATGTCTGCTATTAAATCTCTGTCCACTTCTCCTTGTGAAGGAGATCTGTATATCACACCAATGCAAATGGATTGCCTGTTCCCTCTTTCTAGTTTAATCCATGGTGTTTCCTCGCTCCCTTTTAAGCCCTGTAATTCTATAACTTTAATATTTTTTACATATAGTGCCACTCCTTCTACCCTTCTAACTACCCTGTCCTTCCTGAATAAAGTTTAGCCCGATATAATTACATCCCAGTTATGGTTGTCCATGAGCCGTGTCTCTGTATCCACCCCTAAATAAATATCAGCCTCTTCCATAAAAGTGTCAACATCTGGGATCTTATTGCATTATTTTTTTAATTTAATGTTTATTAGAATTTGCCAAAAAGATCCTTATAAATAAAAGTATAATACTCAAACACACAGAGCATCCTCAGGAACTACACACATAACCGTATAAAGGTAGCAATATCGCCATCAAGAAAAAAAACAAAACTATCTATACAATCCCCCACAAAGTCATAATTGGGGACAGGCAGATTGAATTAACAAAAAACATTTCCAATAACAAAGCAGCGAAGTAATTGAAACTAAAATAAAACCTCCCCGCCACATTCAATCTACCATTAGGCATCTGAATAAAAAAGCACAGGCCACAACAAAATACAAAAACAGTTATTCATTACCGGACCCTTCATGGGACTGAATCAGTACTTGTAACTGGGAAGGGTAAAAAAACACATACACTCTACCCATATATTTAATTAAACAACATCTAGGATACTTCAAGAAGAAAGTCATTCCCAATGCCAAAGCCCTAGGCTTCAACTGGAGAAATCATCTTTGTATTTGCTGGGTCTTAGCAGACACCTCAGGATATACATATATAACATGACCATGAAAAGGTGTCAAGCTCTCTTTGAAAAAAGTGGAAAAAACTCTCTCTCTTTGTCCAGGAGACTTTGGAAGGTAGCCACCATAGTGCCCCTGTTAGATTCCTATACCGAAGTCTCCAAGAGAACTGTTAAATCACCATCCGGGGGTTGGACCAGGCTACCTCCAATATTTTTGATAGAGGATACAACATAATATGAATTCAAAATAACATATAGCCGGTCCACCTCCAGATGCGATACATTAAGAAAATAATTCTTCAACATTTCTGTAGCAGAAATCATATTACAATAAGGAAAATTAACAAATTGAAGATTTAAGGATTTCAAGTTTTTCTAACCTTTCAACCTTATTCTCCAACATTAAATTACCCTTTATCAAGGCCCTCTTTGCCCCTTCCAAGGGCAGGATTTTCCCTTTATTGTCCCCAATTGTACTCTCCTGGGACCTTAATTGTCCTTCAAGAAGGGCCAGCTCGTTCACTGTTTCACCAGAGAATCTACACAACTGAGAGAGACAGCCAGATAGTGCAATGTCCATCTTGGCCATAACTTGCTATATTTCAAGATTGGTCACTTCCTTCGGAGAAGTCATAGGTATAACTGAATCACCCCCACAGTCCCTGCAAAAAACATGAGCTTAAGGAGAACAGCTGTTATAACAGTATCCACTCCTGCCTGCGGTAATAGAAGTGGGGATAAAGCTCCTGAAGCTAACCCAAATACTAAAGAGTCACAATCTGTGACCCGAGTCCTATTAAGTCCAACCTGGCTCATCCCACCATCCACCGGGGTGGAGACTGAGTTAGTAGAACTCTTGCTGCTGGATGAATAGGCAGTGAGTGGAAGTCCGGACTAAGTGAGAGCACCTCAAGACTAAGAGAACTCACCTTCACCAAAGATAGTCCCGAGTCTGACAACACTTTGCCCTGCAACAGGACAAAGGAGTCCCTGGGTCAGCACTGACAGTACCGTCCCTGTGTTTTGCTTTCCTCTTCCCCATACCCGTAAGCCCAAGGAAAAGTACTTGAGGGAGAAGATGATCAAAACTTTGGCTTGGCTGCAAGGCTCCTCAGCTCCAAAGGGGCTAGGCAAGCACCTTTGGTCACGCGATTGCAGGCCATGTACTGTGGCTACAGAGCTTCAAAGATAGCCATGGGACCAAATGTGATGTCAGATGCTGACCTCTAACAGGCTCCAGGTTGTAGTGACAGATCAAGTCAGGTCCCAGGGTTGCCGTCGCTATTTCTTCCACCAGGCTCGCAGGTAGGATCCTCTCTGGCTTCCCTGGTTCACCACGGCTACAGAGTTTCAAAGATAGCCACGGGACCAGAAATGATGTCAGACGCTGACCTCTGATGCCCCCAGGTTGTAGCAACAGGCCGATTCAGGTCCCAGGTTTAGCCCCTCTATTTTTTCCACCAGGCTTGCAAATAGGATTCTCTCTGGCTTCCTCACTGGTATCTTATTTGTCATACTATAGGCATTTATGCACACCACTTTCCAAATATTGCTCCTTTTACCCATTTCTTCAGAGGTATGTAATGTTTTACTTATCTGAGGGCTTTCACTTACCTAGGAGCTTTCTTCACCCATCCCCAATAAATCTAGTTTAAAGCCCTCTTGAGTAGTTTAGCAGTCTTGTGTGTCTCTGTCTTGGTGGAAACTCGGATTAATAAGCTACAAAAAAAGAGAGACTTCCCAACTATGCCCCCTTTGGTGGTCCACCATTTCCAAACCTTATAGAAGGGGTCCAGCCAGGACTGTACCAACTCACAAACCTGGCGCCCTCCTCCCCCCCCCCCCCCCTGCCGCCATGTGCAGGAACTCACACCTTTTGAGTTTCCTGGAAGTCCATGATGATATCAGTGCCCCCTCCATATTTGTGCACTGTGCAGCTGCACCACTCACCCAGCCCTGAGTCCAGCAGCTCTTTATACCTCATTTAACTTAAATCAGTCTTTGCATAATGTAACAGACTCAAAAGTCCATATGGATGGCCCCAATCTTCCAGCAAGCCCTCAGGAACAAACTTCACAACCTCAACATGTATGCCTCATGGAACCATCTCATTAAGGCCACCACATTATACATTTGGAGATCTGGGAGTCCCACTTCTCCGTTACTTATTTCTAGTATCAACTTCGCATAGATAATCCATACTCTCATACCCTTCCAAATGAATTTCTATAATATACTTTTAAACTGACTTTTCTTCTGCTCTGTGTATCCAAATTGGTATCATCTGCAACTGATATAAAAGTTGGGGATCTATACCATTTTTGCCAGTGCTACTGTCCCATACATGGACACTGGGAACTCTTCCCATTTAACAGAGGGGTTTTTTGTCTGATTTAATTTGTCCTGAATGTTCTTTTGGTACACTATTTTCATATTTGAAACAGATAGATACCTACTACTACTACTACCACTTAACATTTATATAGCGCTATAAGACATACGCAGTGCTGCACAGACACAGGTAAAAGACCATCCCTGCTCATCAGAGCTTACAATCTAGTCGAGACAGACAACACAGTAGCTGCAGACATGGGATACAGCTAGGGGGACTGGTAAGGAAACACAAAGGAAATCAGGTGAGTCAAGATCCAAAAGTGGCAGCGCAAAGGAGAGTTTTCAGCCTGGATTTGAAAAGGGTCAGAGAAGGCGCCTGACGTACAGATTCAGGTAGTTTGTTCCAGGCATAAGGAGCAATAAGGTATCTATCTGGTACTGACATTACCTGAAGAGAAAATTAGGCCATTCCTGTGAATTCCCCTCCCACTAACTATTGCTTCAGACTTATCTTTGTTTATATAGTATGAAAAAACTGAGAATTCCCCAGAGCAATCAATAATTTTCAGAACTCTCCCATGCTCTTGCTCTCTCTGGCCTTTTGCACATATATAGCAACGTATCATCCGCAAACACATTTATTTTCATTTTTGGGCTCCCACCCTTAATCCTTTACATTTGTCAGAGGACCTCAATTTAATTACTGACAGCTCTAATAACAAAATAAACAAAAGTGGCTAAAGTGGAATCCCTGTCTTGTCCCTTCTGCAACACAAAAGATTCTGTTAGTCTTCCATTTACTGATATCTGTGCTTGTGCGTTATTATATAGTTTTTATCCAATTTAAGACATTTTCCCCCAAACCATACTTATTCATTACCCAAACATAGTCACAAGCCACTCTGTCAAAGGCCTTTATTTGCATCCAGGCTCCCCATCATTTCCTGTTCCACCTGTGAATAGTTTTGCTTGAGCACCATCAAGGCCCTCAACAGATTACTTGATGCATATCTGCCCTGTACGAACCCTACTTGAACAAGACCCAGCACCAATACACTAAGGGGTATGTTTACTAAACATTCATAATGTGCGGGGCCGCGCTAGTGTGCGTGTGCCATATAAGGAGTGGGCGTTGCGTCCTGAAAAAGAAAAACACGCGGTTTACATATGCGCCAATGTGCGCCCCGCACATGTGCGTCCCGCACATTACCGCCTGGAAAAGCTGCGCGGGAGGGAGAAGGCGGCGCGCTGATGGGAAAGCACACGAGCTGAGCCACAGCACGATGGGAACGACGCCTACCAATGGAGCAGGGATCGGGGGTTCAATCCCCGCAGTGCCCAATGAAGCGGCAGGCTCAGGCAACATTTTAGGAGGCACCGAAATAGTGGGCAGCAGAAGGCGGCGCACTAATCCTTTACGAGGTAGAGGAACTTTGTGCGGCATAAGGCGGCGCGCGGATGGGAAAGCACACGAGCTGAGCCACAGCACGATGGGAACGACGCCTACCAATGGAGCAGGGATCGGGGGTTCAATCCCCGCAGTGCCCAATGAAGCGGCAGGCTCAGGCAACATTTTAGGAGGCACCGAAATAGTGGGCAGCAGAAGGCGGCGCACTAATCCTTTACGAGGTAGAGGAACTTTGTGCGGCATAAGGCGGCGCGCGGATGGGAAAGCACACGAGCTGAGCCACAGCACGATGGGAACGACGCCTACCAATGGAGCAGGGATCGGGGGTTCAATCCCCGCAGTGCCCAATGAAGCGGCAGGCTCAGGCAACATTTTAGGAGGCACCGAAATAGTGGGCAGCAGAAGGCGGCGCACTAATCCTTTACGAGGTAGAGGAACTTTGTGCGGCATAAGGCGGCGCGCGGATGGGAAAGCACACGAGCTGAGCCACAGCACGATGGGAACGACGCCTACCAATGGAGCAGGGATCGGGGGTTCAATCCCCGCAGTGCCCAATGAAGCGGCAGGCTCAGGCAACATTTTAGGAGGCACCGAAATAGTGGGCAGCAGAAGGCGGCGCACTAATCCTTTACGAGGTAGAGGAACTTTGTGCGGCATAAGGCGGCGCGCGGATGGGAAAGCACACGAGCTGAGCCACAGCACGATGGGAACGACGCCTACCAATGGAGCAGGGATCGGGGGTTCAATCCCCGCAGTGCCCAATGAAGCGGCAGGCTCAGGCAACATTTTAGGAGGCACCGAAATAGTGGGCAGCAGAAGGCGGCGCATTAATCCTTTACGAGGTAGAGGAACTTTGTGCGGCATAAGGCGGCGCGCGGATGGGAAAGCACACGAGCTGAGCCACAGCACGATGGGAACGACGCCTACCAATGGAGCAGGGATCGGGGGTTCAATCCCCGCAGTGCCCAATGAAGCGGCAGGCTCAGGCAACATTTTAGGAGGCACCGAAATAGTGGGCAGCAGAAGGCGGCGCACTAATCCTTTACGAGGTAGAGGAACTTTGTGCGGCATAAGGCGGCGCGCGGATGGGAAAGCACACGAGCTGAGCCACAGCACGATGGGAACGACGCCTACCAATGGAGCAGGGATCGGGGGTTCAATCCCCTGCAGTGCCCAATGAAGCAGCTAGACGAGCCATCATCTGTCATGAGCAATAGTGATCTAGGAGGCATTTTACATGTTATTGTTGTTACTCCCCCTTGCAAATGCACTATGAAAGCACTGTAATATCAGGTGATGCATATGACGCAATATAAGGTACCTCACATGTCAAATCCTAAAGCGCATTGTCCACCAAGGAAATCACAATGTCGTGTGTAGGGTGCTTTACAGTTTGTCGTATGAGGCAGGGCATGGTCCAAGCACAGTCAGTGCTGGCATCACTGTGCAGTCTAACGCAGGGAAATCCCAGGTAGGTGAGCAGACATGCAGGAGGGAACAGCAGTGTAGCACAATGGTTAGGGCATTGCGTGATGGTGCAGGGGTCATGGTGCCAAATGAGCAGTGACCAAGGTTGGCTTAGTGACATCTGTTTTCTCAGAATGCAACTGTACAGTAAGCTGTGCTGCCATCTAAACACAAGCCTAGCCAGAGTATCGTTCCGTTAGGCTGCTACACAATGCACATCATAAACAACCACATCATCAAATGCGAGTGCACATGTAACCCAAATACTGCACAGAGCCGAAAGGAAAGGCAATCCAAAAGTATAAGAAACACTGACATCACAGGTGCTGTACCACAAAGATCTCCACAAGGCTATGTGGCGGCAACAGAAATGGATAAAGACACCTGTGCCAGCTGTAGCTATGTACAGAGTGATGGATAATGTACCATGTTATAATGATGGTGTGTAACCGTGGATGGGAAGATGTGTCCAGCAGAGGGGCTGAAATGGCAGGATCTGTGAAATATCATGATTACAGTGGACTAGCGATGATATGCAGAGCAAACACAGGAGCGACCAACATGGAGAGTTGTGATGCAGGAAGGTGTAGGAGTGCAGGAAGGGTTGCAGCTGCATGCACATCAGGGTAGCATGACACAAGAGTTGGCAGACAGAAGATGGACAGATGCATGGCTCACAACTCAGATGAGTGTACAATGTGTCCACAGCACAAACCTGACAACATATGAGAGTCAAACAAATGGAAAACACAACTGCAGGACACGCATGCACATCCAAGAGAACAGAGAGGAATCACACATACCAACAACCCCAGAAATGTAAAAGCAACAAAAGGTAGGAAACAGCACCAATGTGTGTGTCTTAGCAAAGGGTGCAGTCAGAAATAGTCCAGGCCCTCACGCTACATGCATGCTGGTTGTAAGGACAGGCAAATCCACAAGGGAAACCATGAACAAATGCACCTGCAGAACTCCTGTGTACATTTCAGATCACAGTCTGTAGTTGGGACCAGGGACGCATGCACAAACACACAATGATATGTGATGCTGTAGACACAGCATGCAAAATATACAGACCACATCACCCCAATCCTGAAAGAAACATACATACAGGCACCTGAAGCAAGGAGTCAATACAAAGCCCTCCCACATACCAACAAAGTCATACATGAAGCACGCAACCCCCAAAGCAACACCAGACTGTGTCGCCCAGGCCACGGCACAACTACCAGACAAGCCCCCACCAACTCCGGTACTGTAAGCAACAAATGAACCAAAGGCCCGCAAGGGACCTGCAATCGAGACCCTGAACTTCATGCCCCATGTATCATGCACAGGCCCCCAAGATGTCCTGGTAACAACCCAGACCACTAATCCATTATAATACAGCTGAAAAACATACTGTCCCAGGAACCCCACTAATCCAACCCCTAACCCACCCCATACAAATATGACAATGTGCACAATCTGTCAATGTCCATAGTATGTCCTATGTCCCCATTTGAAACCGTCAATGTAGCCCCCCTGGCAATGGCCGTGGCCAACATGTAAAACCTCCCCCCCCCCTCGTATGAAACCCCCCTTGACCGTGTGAAAAGTGGGATACCAAAACAAATACATAAATATACAGACATAACAAGAGCAAAGCAAGGTATCCCCAAGGGCAGTGGAGGATGCGTGGCGAAGCAATGTACTGATCATGGACAGGACAGCAGAGAGCAACACATGAAAAAGGGTGAACACACACCTGCTGAAACCCAGCACCACCACACCCCCAGGTGCACAGCAGTGTAAACAACATAATGAGAGAAACCTATGTAACAGATGATATCTGCTGGCTAGGCAGCACACAGTGCACACCCTGCTGCACCCTGATCACAGACATGGGTGTGTGTAGAGTTGATTAACCTGCAGTGAACTAATGGTCAAGTCAGCATAATGTACAAACTAATTAAAAACAAAGCATATCGTGGGCTAAACGCATAACCTTATTTGAAATCACATGCCACCAACCACACCCACAAATAATACACTGAGCCCAAGGAATACATAATATGCCAAAGACAGGGTCTGTATGTGAACCAGTAAGAACCTGTGATGTGCAAAATGCCAGACACATGCACAGCTGCCATCGTACACTGTTGTGAGCACAGGTGGACATGCACCTTGCAAGCAAACCAGTAGACACAAGTGTGAATGTGCTCTACGAGAGGAGGAGCAGCCTAGTCGTCACAAAACTGTCATGCACACAAGGCAACCAGGCCTCATTTCAGAAAACCAGATCATGTGGCCCTTGGAGAGTAACTCGAGGAACATTGTCAAGGTAACCACGGAGTCCCAAGGTCACAAGGAGTCATGACATATGCAAAGGTAGACATTGTAGTGCATGTGTGTGAACATGACCAAGCAGCAAAAGGAACTAATGTCTGTATAATACATATATTTATTTGGATCACACCTCCCAGTTACTGTACACAGTGTAATCATAATTTCAAAGTAAGCCCCTCCCTGTTTAAAGATGGGAACACAGTCAGCAAGGTACAAACACACATGCCACATAAAGGTCAATGCCTGCGCACAATTGAGTGGCATGAGATCTCTGGTGGAACAGGTGCATGATATGCACTGGGTTCCAGGGCCACATACACGAGCATCTGCTGCATGCCCACAATGTGTGAGCTACATATGAGGGCATGTACACTCGAGGCGTTGTAAGCGTAAGACCCAAAACACATCACATGTCCCCCCCCCCAACATAGCCCTCATGCAACACAGGTGGCCCCCAAAAGAGAAAGACTTATGCTGGCACAATGTTGACATGTGACAAACACCCTCATTAAGTTATGTCCAACCTCCCACATAATGGCTGATTGGCACATCAGAAAGTATTCAGTGTACATGACAAATATCATCTAGAGCTGAATGATTGTATGCTAACAGGTAGCAGGGACACATGAACACAGAGAAAATACAAAGAACACAACTCCCTGAAAGGTGCAGACATAACACCGTGCAGTATGTCCCCTTGCATTGTTTGTTTGGTGGACAGTGTTTGGCTACCGATAGCATGGTCCATGCAATGCTGAAGTGTAGGAGGACAATGGACACCCACTCTGACCCACACCAAATATAATGGCCTAATGAGACTGTTGTCAATGCAGGGGGTAAAACAGGACTCTGCAAATGTGCACTGCACCGCGTGGACAAACATGCAGAGTGTCACATCTGTACAGTAAACATATACAATAACTAGCATGTCCAGATGCAAATGATGGTCAGACAGCCTACAGTGAACTACACAGAGCCATAGGTCCACATGCAGTGTCTCACAAACATAGTTATTGAGAAGCACAGGCACCAGCTGTACACAAACATGGTACAGTGATGCCACACATGAATCTAAGCACCCCTGGCCCCTCCACACATCTAACAAGGATGGTGGCGGACATGAAAGTGTGTATGTGGCAGAACCTGCACCTTGTTCAGGTGTGGGGCAGGTGGACATAGACAATTGGATCCCTCCATGTGTGCCCCCGTGCCACAAACATGGCTGTATGCTGATGTTGAAACCCACAAAGTAACATATCATGTGTGCCATGTCACACACATGGGACACACCTATACACTAACCAACTGTGGAAGGATGTCAGAAATACATAGAATATGTCAGTCCCTGATGCGCACAGTGTCCCAAAAGCAAGGTGTCCTTGACAGCCAAAAGATCATCGCAAAACACACCATGCAAACCTGGCCATGCACAGTAAAGTGCCATCGTCCAAGATGACACAGTCCATGAAAGTCCATCTGTGTCCCTGTCAGCAGCACGACACACAGCCACAGCATGGCACACACTGTGTGTTGTACAGGTCTATCATGGGTAAGTCAGCGGTCAAAGAGCAAAATTGTCCATCACACGCCTGTGTGCCACCAACAGAGGTCAAACATCCAATGGCACATCTCCCTGGAAAGAATAAGATGAACGTCAGTCCCACAACAGACGTTGGATGGTGAGCCAGATGGCGTGGAGGAAATGGTGCTGTTATGTCACCTGCCCTGTGTCACGAGAGGAGAAGTATGGTATTGTTAGACACCTTGCCAAAACAGAACAGATTGCCAAGAATCACAATACACAAAATAAAGACCAAAGGGATGCAAAGTCACAAATTACAGCAGATGCATATAAAAAAAAAGGAGATGAGCGCCAACAGTACATGTAAATGCAGGCATGGCTGTCACATGGATATGGTTATGTACAATCCCAGGTCACACGGGCATCTCACAGCTACACACTATATGCATCTGTTTGTGTCTACAGCGATGCTACATAACATGTCCATGTGAGGATCATAAACCCCAGGACAGGTACAGCCAGATGTAATATCAAATTCGCAAAGTTAAAACAAACCCTATGTGTGCATCATGCGGCCCTCATCAATTCCTCCAAGTACTGCATAGCCACATCAGGTCACAGCGAAGGGAGACAATGTCAGCCAGACATGTCGATTTACCATGTACATCAACTGTTGATGCATCTCCACAGCATGCCTACATATGAGAGAAATAAATGTTGCTCAACACCTGTCTCTCAAAACACAAGACACATTGCTGCTCACAGCTCACCACACATGTGGACCATGGTGACAAGGCAAGCAGCACAACAGTAGAGGTAGTACACCCCACCATGCCCCCCAGGTGCACACACCCATGAGAGCACGTGATAATGTACCATGCCCGGACAATGCTGGAGGACATATTCAAAACATAAGCGCAAACACACACACAGTATGCGTTGGTCAGGGGCACAGCTGAAAAACATGGGCTGAATGTGCACAAGTGCAAACCTGTGCACATCATGGCCAAGTCACATGCACATATACCTTGGTGATGTCTGATCTAAATATGATGGTGTAGACAGAAAATGCAGTATCCGTAAAACACGACAACCAAAAACACATCTAACTCTGCTGTACATCTGACTGAAAAGGTGTCCCTGCGAACATACTGTACACAAACACATGGGGAGATGGGTCACCACCCCAAAATATGGGTAAGGGAGGCTGTCAGGGGAGAGTTGTACAACACCAGCTGCCTCATATGACACATGACAGGCGACATGTTGCTCCCATGAACCCATGTACGCACAATGTAGCTGTAGATCCACCTACCCTGGGCCACAGCATCTTGGACGATGGGCCCTCATGTGCCAATGCTACAGTGGAACAGCATCCTCATGAAGCTGGTCCTGTGGAGAGGGAAACAAACCATCACAAAATATATGTCATGTCCCATCTGTGAAACCCACAGTACACAGCAATGTCAACAGCTGGCAGACCCCACAACCTGACCCAACGACTGACTGTTCACCCTCACACTGTACTGATATACCACATGGGAGAGGCAGCATGTAGACGTATGATACCAATGAAATGTCCCCCTATTACTCATTTGCCCCCACCACCCTTGGTTGCACCTCACACCTGTCTAAGGAGGTGTCTGCAAACACCATGTGTGAAACACATCCCAAGGTCGCACTATTAGTCTGTGTTGGCCAGGTTGACAACATTACCCCCTCTCCGTGTCTATGACTCCCCTAATGTTGTTTGTTAGTCCATTGTACATACCTGTGACACCTGGTAATATGCTGTACCACCCCCTGTATCCACTGTGCAAAGGAATATTATGCAGTGTACATCCTGTACATCAATGATTACTTAGATATGTGCACTGATCATGTGCCTAAATACATGGCAATGTCATCACCATGTGTACCAGACAACACCCCCATGTCTGTCTTTCATCAGACCATGATGGCGTCATGTCAGGCCACTGGGTATCAGGGAGAATGTTAATCCATGGAGAGGCTATATGTGCACCTGCACCACATATCACCCAAATAGGTCTGTGTGTGTATGTCAACATAACATCCCTTGCCAGTGTAGACAAGGCATATGTGGCTGTGTACTGTGCTAACCTGACCGACATACAGCATGTACCAGAGCCATGACGTAGATGTTCAGATAGTATCACCCACATATGCCACTCTTTATTTGCTAAATCGGTAAACTAGCAAACATATACACACATGCAGCTCTACAGTGGGGTCCTGTAATCCACCCGTTCATGATGTGACCCGCTGCACATCCGTATGTGTGTACAGTGAGAATACTGCAATGTATGACACCTCACTATATAAGATGAAACCAATGATATCGACCCCGGGCTGTACACTGACTATGTCCACATGCCTCACCCTAGCCATGTATGTGCTACGTAAATCAACATACCATATGGTACCGTTTGTTGTGGCAGCAACACCTGTCACATGTAATCTATCACATCATGGGTATGCAGTCATGCGCATGTGTACTGTGCTATGTAATACATGTTGCATGACACATTATAAACATACAGACATAGCTAGCCCATAATAGCATAACACACACACAAGCACACCCTGATTGTAGTACATAAACAAGGTGGCCGCATGAGAGCTCTCCACAAATGTTGCCATCTACACCCCATGTAACCCCGGAACATATGCCTGACACCGTGCCACACACACACACTATAATGGAAACAGTGTGTTTGCACAGCAGTTGCTATCACACACAGACACTAACTGGTACTGTGACCCCCAAAAGCTCATAAAGGTGTCTCAACACACAAACCCCAAAAACACCAACAGCCCCTGTTGTGCCCTGTCCACATTGTCCATTGCACACCCCTGGCCCTATGTTACTGTTGGATGTTCAGCATAAGGACAATGCAGTGATGGATCTGAATGCTATATGTGCAGACACATGACCCGTTATAAACCTCACATGCACACAACAGCACATATATGTGGGAGGATGTGCAATACATACCACTGAATATCGCAGCAATCAACCTCTGCCTGACTGCTGTGCCTGCCTGTGTGTCACCACTGGCACGTACAGGGGGGCACGGTGGATCCTCCGCAAGATCCTCATTAATCTCTGCAGCAATATCATGCCTGAGAGCAATGTTGTGCAGGATGCAACAGGCTACGATTATCTCTGCAACAGTCATTGCCTGATATTGTAAGGCCCCACCTGTCCGATCCAGACACCTGAAGCGACTTTTCAAAACGCCAAAGGTGCGCTCTATGACAGAGCGGCTGGAGGCGTGGGCCTCATTGTACCTCCGCTCTGCACGTGTCCGTGGTTGACGCACAGGGGTTAGCAGCCAGGGGCGACATCCATACCCTGCATCACCTGCAAAAAGAGAATGATGCATGTGAATGCATGAGCGCATGCCACCACAAATCTGCACAGGTATGGACCTTAGAGACAAGTGCATGACACAGCCTGACAGAATCATATGACAACACAAATATACATTTGACAGAATATGACCTATGGTGATAGAAATGTCAGAAAGGGCCCCTGTAGTCTGGACAGACATGGCAAATAACAGCAATGTCACAGTTTTGCAAACAAAGATCCGCTATGTGTGGCATATGCGTCTTGGTATGCAGTCAGTGTCCGCATCTCTGAAACCACCAATGGCAGCCTAAACCACCAGCACACAAACAACACGTCAAACGTATATGTTAGCAAGCTATACACCACAAGAATGTTGTATGAGGCAATGTAAACGCACACCCAAAACATGTCTGACCTGGGATTTCGACAACATCAACCCAATATCACCTCACAACACTGTGTCCAGTAAGGTCAACATACCTACAGACAGCAGTCTGATGCCATATGCTGTCGACCGCTGACCAACAACCATGTCAGTGGACCCCCGGTCCACTGTCACCATCATGTTAATATCCCTGTTAAGCTGTGTTCCACAGATCTGCACACTGTAGCCCACATGAGCCCTGAACTATCACAACAACAGAGACTGTCAAGGTTCCTCTGTATGGGGTACCAACACCTCTCTGCCCGCTCACAAGTTGGCCCCTGCCCTTGCTGTCACCTCTCTCAATGTCAGACACACATCAGATTAATGACATACACTGATGCCAAAGTAGTGGCCATCTGCAGTGGCCCAAAGTCATTCACAACACACGTGTGTATGCACACATGTTATGGGCTATGCCTAAACCAGAACCCTACCTAGGGAAAGGTGTACCCAACGTTGCCAAGGTTATGAACATCCATCATATGTGTCGAAACCCCAAACAACTACCAACCCATGTCATCCACCAAACAATGTTCAAGTAACCCAGTAATGTGTAGGGGTGTGGCCCTCACACACACAAATGATATGCGATAGGTGTATGGCTTGTGACTCACAGAAATGTGACATGACATAACACAGTTACCTCAAATGCCACTAATGCACAGGTGGGTGTGATGGACAACAATCCCACCCACCCACCTGTGGCCCGGTGAAATACACACACACGTTGAAATGCACACCCATGTACATGCATCTGAACATGTGCATATGTCCCCCTACACCATCAGCATATCACCCCCAGGTATTGTTTCCAACCAGATGTGACATGGCTCATCATGTCACATGCAACTCAATGTCTACACCCCGCCCACAATGTCTGCTGAACGTGAGCTCAGCTGCCTAACACACAGAGCGTATATAGTGCAATATATAAGAGATGTTAAGTGACAAAATGATATAACCTACAGACTACATCATATGTGTGGACATACTCACCCAGCAGGATGCAGTCCCCATACAGTCCCTCCTCAAACTGTCGAAATAGTGCTGAGCGATGCAGGATATAGGAGTCATGGGTGGACCCTGGAAACCGTGGGACCACATTCAGAATATGCAGATCAGCATCACATACAACCTGAACATTCAGGGAATGGTAGTGTTTGCGGTTGCGGAACACCACCTCCCTGTCTCTAGGTGGGACCAGGGCAACATGTGTGCAATCAATAGCTCCCATCACGTGTGGTATCCCAGCTACAGCCTCAAAGGCTTGGTTCAGGGTCCCCCAATGTTGCCTATTGTGGGGAAGGGCTATGTAATTCCCCACCCGGCTGACCATGGCACGCAGTACCTGGTGGAGACATCGGGAGAAGGAGGGTCGGCTCATGCCACCCACTGCGCCCACTGAGTGTTGGAAACAGCCAGAGGCAAAGAAATGTAAAGCAGCAAGGAGCTTAACTAAACCCGGTATGGCATGGGACCGATTAGTCAGGGGCTCGAGGTCAGGTCGTAGATCCTCATAGAGCTCCCTAATAGCCCTTGTGCTCAGCCTGTACAGGGAGATGACCTGGTCCTCACGCATGTCCTGGAGCTGGGCCCTGGGCCTGTAGAGGCGAGGCTGCCGAGCCTGCACCTCGGCACGTCTCCTGCGCTGTGCACGTACATCAGCTGCCTGGCCCTCCTCCACAGCTGCAGGTCTGAGTTGCTGCGGGACTACACCCATGCCCTGTGCCTCAGCCCCATGGACACCATCCCCCATGTCCGGCAACCGCAGCATCTGCTCACCATCCAGGGCACATGCAGAAACATATATCCCAGCCATCACCTCACCCCGCAGGCCTACACAAACACACTACAACACACACACAAACCTCCCACAACAGCGACCAACTGACAAACACCGACTGACAAACTGAACAAACGGATGCGATACACAACACAATACACACAATACAATACAATACACACAGTACAACCCAAGAGACAATGAACTACACAGATAACCTAGCCTGAACAATATGTCACCCTCTCCAAACGTACACCTCTCCTACAATACAACCCTCAATGTGTACTATCTATGCATGAGGATATATAGATGTATTTCTGGTGTTGAGATGTGCGCCTGTGACGTTGTGCGTCAATGTGCGCCGTGGGGGAGCGCCGTGCGCATGTGCATCCCATAGAGCAATCCCTGCCGTCCGTGTGCGCCGCGCTGGGGCGTGTATGCGTGATGACGGCATGTGCGTCTGAATGCGCCGCACCCAAACGCCCATGCACATCTCTGACGCAGATCCGTGGCGCGCACAGACGAAAGCGCATGCGCACATCTGTGGCGCGGACAACAAAGCCGAACAGCAACAGCGCATGCGCAAACGGAAAACAGAGCGTAAACGTCCATGTTGTCCGCGCTGGGGCGTGTATGCGTGATGACGGCATGTGCATCTGAATGCGCCGCACCCATACACGCCCATGCACATCTCTGACGCAGATCCGCGGCGCGCACAGACGACAGCGCACGCGCACATCAGCGGCGCACAAAAATAGAGAACGAAACGCATGCGCAACGGCAAAAGGCAATGATAATATGGTATAAAACACACTGTACCACAGGTAAACGACGAGGGTGTTGTAAGATACAGTGAGGGAGTGAGGAGAAACAGAGGCGTGTGTGATACTGAAGAGGTAGAAGGTGTTGTAGGGGGAGAGGAGGCTGTGTGTCTGTAGAGTGCCATATCGTATTTGGTGTAGCACTGTTTCTGTGTCTGTTTTATGTGTATTGTTGTGTTCTGTGCAGGGTAGGGTGGATTGGGTGGGGTGGGGTGGTCTGCAGTGTGTAGGGTGGCGTGTGGTGTCCTGTGCTGGGTGGGGAGTGGTGAGGGGAGAGGGTGATGGAGAGAGAGGGGGAGAGGGGGAGCGAGGGGGTGAATGTTGATGAGGCCGGTGGGGATGCAGAACAACAGTGCACTGCAGAGGTGGGTGGGGCGGTGACACCGGTGCCTGAGGCCGTTGCAGGCCCATCGGGGAATACAGGTGTGGAGGTGCAAAGACACACTGGCAAAAGAAAGCGCCCACCTGTGCCAGCTACGCAGCGGAGGAGGGCGATGAGATTCAGTGACCAGGAGAACCACAGCCTCCTGAGCATGGTTCTGGAGAACTACGATGTCCTCTTCGGCCGCCTCAGTAGCCAAACACCCGTGGGGAACCGCAATGCTGTGTGGGAGGATGTGAGGCTAGCAGTGGCTGGGGCGGGTGGCCCAACAAGAGACACGGACAGTCTGAAAAAAAGATTTTCTGACATAAAAAGAGGTGTACGGCAGGTGATGGTGGCTGAACACCAGCATGCCCTGGGGACAGGTGGCGGGGGCCCCCTCATCTCCCCACTATCGGCCCTCGAGCGTGAGCTTGCAGAAAGACTTGGAGATATCTACACATGTGGCCTGCCTGAGCTCCTGGATACTGCACACCCGCTAGCAGGTACGTCTGACAAATCTCTATGTGACAATGTCCAGGCAACAGCCTATGCGTAGCACCGTATGTAACTGCCAATATGAAACAGGTCTATCAGCTAAGCATGTGCATTTCCAAACCCTTTGTACGCTATGGCTACTAGGTAGTCCCCACAGTGTACGCCTGTAATCACATATATGTGTCAGGGTTGGTCAGGCCATGTAATGGCCAAACCAACATGGCTCACTGTAACAACACCCAGGGGACACTGAACCTGTGAGGTGACAGTAACAGAGCTCACAGCTGCAAACTGGATACCTCTGCTGCACACAGTGTGCGGATAGGGAGACCAGCAAACATTGTCCCCAGGACAACCACACAACATGCACTGTGAGGCACAGCTCACCCCTCCCATCCCCCAAGCCTCACCTCTGCTGTCACATGTATGGAACTCGGTCTGCGGGCCAATACATGACCAACGCACATACAGGATAGAACCCAGAGAAAATGCCCACAGACCTAACATCTCAACCAACAGCAACCCTATGATGTCACCAGCTCCGTCTGGAACCTATGTATGCAATGACGCAATCACGGCATCACAGAGGTCCATCAGTCACACTCTGACAGACAGGTTGCATGTCAAGGGGGTCTGTCCCTCCTGCAATAACCGTGACAGGGCACTGCTGAAAGCTCTGCACAGGCACCCTCCCCGGCCCCACGGGCCAGGACATCCCCACCCAAGAGTCCACAGCACACTCATAACTGAGTGTGTAGGTCCACACAATGCATCCAGAGCTTGCACTCCCTCCATGATACCGCCATGACATCCCTGTGAGCCAGTACCTGGTGTGATAACTGCTGTGACAGTCCCCTCTGACACGACAGGCCCATCTGTGCTGCTGTAGCCTCTGTCATGGCTGCTGAAAGCCCAGCTGTGATGGCAGTGCCTGTTCTGTTGAGCATGTCTGTATGGACACTGTACATACCGTTCCGTCCTGCAGTCCAATCTGCCACTGTGCACCCTGTCCCTCCTGTGATGGCCCCCCTCCCACTCATTGTGTGTCACCACAAACTACCGTACAACATGATGGCTGACACACATATTTGTGAGGGATGTTGCCCAATACCCTGGCTCCATGTGTGTCCCCTATGCAATGTGTCTGAGCACCCAGCCTGGGTGAGGTCTGAGCACAGGCCGCACATGCACGTGGCACACATCTCCCTGATGTGACCGGTATGATTGTTAATTGCCACGATTAGTGGGGTCCAATCACAGGGAGATATCACATAGATATATAGAGAATACCCTCCAGAAATACATGGCGGACTCACTGGATGAAGGTCCAGACCACCTCCAGCTCTGATCAACACAGACCGGGTGTGGATGATATGCTGGTCTCACACGCACACATGCAAAGCTAGGGACGATGCTAAGACAGGATGCCCTAACGCATCACTGACCTGTAGCATGTACCTCTCCATTGACAGGGTACGATATGTTCTCTCTGTCCAATGTTCCTGTCATCCCAGGCTGTCGACGGAACATCACGCTAATCATTAACACACGTCGTATAACATGTGCCTGATCAGCACAGACAATGCTCACCTGAATGCTGCTACTGTGGAGTTCCATGGTAGCAGCAGGCAGATGATCAGTGTCCAACATGACAAAGGAGATGTTATACAAAGGTGGTCAATGATAACAGATCTGTGCAGGTGCAGCAGGAAGAGTAGCGGTGCAAGGCCGGAAAAAACATATCCTAACCTGTGAAATGAGCAGCACATGATACAGGTCGTTGATGCGAGAAGGTAATCTGCCTATGCTGCTGCAGAAGCGTTGCATGTGTGAGTCAGAGATCTGCGGTTCTGCGACAACACATGTGTGTTGATAAGAGGTGTAGGTAGTCTACACCATCCTCAGGTGACCATCCCAATGTCCCCCGGAGTGTACACCTTGTATAGCTATGTAGTTAGGTTCTTATCTATATCCCCTCATACACCGCACTATTCAGCAACAGCGTGTCTAACAGGCAAACCTAATCCCAGTACACACAACATGCATGAGATCACAGATGACATGGGACGGAACGTCGATACCAACGCAAACAATGTACAGAAATCCCACAGATGTACCATAAATGATCAGGGACATGTTACCACTATAAGGTGACAGGTATATATTCCAACGTCATATATACTCATCACAGGCAGGTTACTGAGATATCATGCAATCAGGTATGTGGGTGGGCTCGCTCAGGTCGACAGGTGTTGATGACTCTATAGGGAAGAGTGTGCAGGGATAGAAAGTGACGGCCTACCTGAATTGTGATTAGCTGCTGATAGGCCAGATGCCAGGGGGTGCTGCATTGCAGCACCTAGGGCCACAAAGGTGAAAGGTCCTGTGGGCTGCTGAGGAGGCAGGGCTTGTGATGGCCGTCTGTAGCTCCAGGGAGGTGATGTTCGTGGATGCTCTTGCTCTGTCTGGTGTACTGCAGTGAGTAGGGGAGGAGAAGACTGCAGTGTAGAGCCTATTAGGTTTGTTCAACGTGTGAGTTAGGGTGATAAAGATAATGCTGGCCTGAATGGCTAGCCAATGTAAGTGAATCAGCTCAGGGAAACATGGTTATCCAAGGCGTCTCCCTGAGGTAACCTTGCTGTAGCAGTCATTGGCAGCTGTAACGGGTATAAGGTGGATTAGTGCGGAAGCTGACAAATGATGGTCCCGTAAATGACGTGTGGGATCATCAGTGCATGGTATATTGTCATCAAATTGTCTGGTTCCAACATGCAGCGTAGGTGTCCCATAAGGTGGATTAGGTAGTATGCAGGTGTGCCTGTGTTTTCCAGGTGGGATATCATATGGATGCGTACCTATAAAATGAAATACTGGTAAAGTGAGGACGGGTCGGATTGCAGGTCATATACCCCAGTCCTGAGATGATGTGGTGGGATGATGTTGGGATTGCGCGTGATCAAGAGGACCTCCGTTGTTGTATGTCACATATGGAGGTATCACGAGGGCGGACACCCTAACAATGCATTGGGGCAGGGTATGAGAGGGGGGAGAGACATATGTGCAGTGGAGATGGGTGTGTAAAGAACAACGTCATCGCCATAAGGCATGTAGACAACACTACAAGGATGTATGAACCCACAGATGGTTTGCAGGTAGATGTGCAATAGGGGGATAGAATGTGATGAACATTGGTTAGCACCCTGATGTAGGTGGAAGGGTTGAGATGTACTGTCCACTGAGCCGACATGCTGCCACCCTCGCTACAGATCGGACCTGCACCATATAAGCACTGTTCCAGTGATGCCCTTCACAATTATTCCCGCCACTAGGAGGTTGTGTGTCACTGAATCACGCGCTGCAGGGACGTCCAGAGTTGGGAGGTGGCAACCCAGTTGGATATCATCTATGCCATACATCAGCTAACTGAGGAGTATGGTGAGGAGGGTGTCAACTCCATGGAGGTCCCTGAGGCCATGTTGGCAGGGGTCCAGTGGTGCAGCACAATCAATATGTCCCTGTAGCTGTCGTACGTCCACGTCTCCCATCATCTCAGCAAGTATAGGTGTGCCAGAGATGGGTCCATAGGAACCCAACTGTGGAGGGTACACATTGCAGTCTGGCAACAGGGGTATAGCTGAGGTATGCCAAAGGCCTGCAGGTAATGATCCAGTTGTGAAGGAAAGGGACATGATGTTGTCGATCACTGGGCCGACGTGCCTGTGAAGCCCCTTGACCCAGGAGGCATAGCATGGATCGGACTGGGAGGTGGAGATGAATAGGGCTGCAATGGTGCCCTCATGTCCTTTGTCGGAAGGGAAACAGAATGGTGAGATGGTGCCAGGGACATCCTGCACAGGTGTAGTGATTGTCACTGAGGGACTGTTGATAAGGCACAACCGAGAGTGTAGGTGAGTTGCAAAGTCCTGAGGGTGTATCTCCGCTTGGGGCCCTGGGGATGGCCCCCTAGACAGGGTCCAAACTAGTTACAAATGTGCACGTGGACCATTGTGAGATCTCCACATGGTATCATAGTGTTACCATGTCATTGACACTGAGATTGCCGTGCGGCTAGCAGATGGGTGGCTATTGACTGTTCCCAGGGCAACATATCCATGTTAGCGATGCCAGTGTTTCCCGTGGTTCCGTAATGGGACGAGGGTATCTCCACGGACCGCTGTGTACCAGGGAGCATCCGCTCCATCCCGTGACTGCGTAACTGTTGAAGGTCGCACAGCGATAGGACTAGGACTGATGTGCCAATCTAGCAGACTGATGTCCGGGCAAGGTAATGTTGTGACGCATAGGATGACACGTTCAGCACACATCCATGTATATTGCTGTCATTGCCCACCAACACACACCGCTACCAAGTAGCTCACAGGACATACCTGTGATCAGCATTGCAGACCACGCAGCCTCGTGCAACCCCACACCCCGTATGTGTCTCACACGCCACACCCTGTAGCCATCCCCAATAGGGCATGTGGGTATGCTGTCCTAACACAAACCCTGATGTGGGGCCAGGTCGCAGGACACAGTTACCACATGTTCCTCATCCCATCCGTACCCCCACCTGTCCCATATCTGGTAATGGCAATAAGACACACCCCCACCCCCACAGCAGTCTATGACGTACCCTGTATTAATGTGTGGACATGCAGCAAGGCATGTATAGGGAACATGTGAGCTGCCAGGCACTGCATGTGTGTGGCCAAACGCATGACGGTGCTATAAGGGTCTACTGCACAGCATCCCAGCCCACAGCCCTGAATGTCACGCACCGCGCAGAACACTATCCGTCATGGTCGCATGCCCAATATAATGGCCCTGCACACTCTGAAAGGGGGTGGCAGAGGCGGGTGCGACCACAGGGTAACCAAGGGCAAACGGTGACATGAGAGGCACATAGGGAGGGAGGTATGGGACGGGGGCAGGAAGGGATCTGCGACTATGAGCACCTTACTGCCAATCAGAACACACAGACAGGGACACTGCACCCACCTGTACCCGAGGTGAGGGGACATGGCACTACCGTATGGGTTGTTGAAGGAATCAGGTGAGTGTGTAAGCAGTATGCATGCCAACATCACCGCATGTATGTGTTGACCACAGCACAAGCGGATATACAGTTGTTGCGTTGATACATATCACAGCCCCCCTCTATTGCTCACATCACAGGTGACTACAGCAGCATGGGTGCGCATGAGGCTGAGCAGGGGGAGGATGTAGATGAGCCAGACGAGGATGTGGCTGAGACCCGGGAGGACAGAGAGGCCCAGCAATCAGGCGCACGCACAGATGCAACTGGCCCACAGCCCTCGCCCCCCAGGACCAGTGGATCATCACTTGGGATGGACGGAAACATGCAGCAGCCTGTTGACAGCCAGGCTATGGGTCCCCCACCACAACAGCTGCAGGCCCCTTCCAGCCACATGATGGACGTTCTGATGTCTGAGTTGCGCAGCCATGGCGCAGGTGGAGCACACAATGCTGAAGGTGGGTGGCATGAGGTGGTCACATACACAAGATATATGTAACTGTTCCCTGTGTGATGTGATTGTGTTGTTTGTCACATTGTACATCAACAGCTGCTACTGGTGAGGGTTATGTAAGTGGCATATTGGCGGAATAGACACAGGGGTATGGCCTTGGGTGGCGGGTGGTCAGGTAACAAACAGCACACCATTTGAGGGCCAATGAACACAGTCATATGCCGGCATAACTGCAGTGTTGTGTGAACCTGGTGAGGAGCGAGCGTGTCCTAGGTTAGGAGCGAGCCCCTGATAGGGTGAGTGACCCTGGACAAGCAAACTGTCAGTCCTGTATGGCATGTGACAGCAGGTACCTGCGATGACACACCACCGCTCCCAGAATGCACCAGGGTCCCCAGAGACAAAAAAGGAGCTGGTGTGTGGTACCGTGTGTCCATGCAAGAGGGCTATGAGGTGTAACCCAACTACACACCACAAAGGTCAGGGCCTGAGTCAGCACAGCTGTGCAGTGCTAGGGTGGAGCACACAACAAGGCATAGGCCACATGGAGTGCCATCTACAGTGGACTATCATGTCAGGGAGCATGATCAGGATCCCCAGCGACATCAGCGGATGCAAAGGACACAGTGTACAGACAGAGATGGCATGTGACCCTTCGAGGGATGATGCGACGATGCGCTGTGAGGTGGCGCCGACGCAGGAGAGGTACGTGTACTGGGACACAATCAGAAGGCAGTCCCACATCAGAGTAGTGGTGAGGGTCAGGGAAATGGTGCTGTAGAGCTAGGCATCTCCAGACGGTACCTCTGCCAGCGGTGTCTGCACGTCATAGGGACCCAGGGACACGTGCCAGATGGTATGTGACGAGAGTGCCGGTGTCCCTGGAACTGTGTTGGGCGGCTGGACATGGTAACTGGTGAACATAATGGCCAGAATATCTGGCGAGGAACCCTCACAGCGATGGGAGCACAGGTGGAAACACTGACCTATGCCCTGGCTACACCCCTGGAGGACAGCTGGGAAATACGTATGCAGCATGACCGTCTACATTGGGGAATCCCGCTGTGTCATGCCCTCATATGGAAACATAACTGTTGACGGGGGGGAGGAGCCCCATGGTACAGGCTGGGGATACATGGATTACCGCATGTCCACATCCGTTATGTCATAATATGTTGGAACGTACACCTACCATCGCACAGACATACAAACCTGCTATCAAATCCACCCAGTGAGGCCCCTGGGTATGACTGATAGCCACGCAGTGGGAGGCAGGCCAGGTGGATGATGAGCTGGGTACTTGCTATCAATTGAGCCGTACCTACATGAATGTGTGCCCTGATGCAATGACCCAGGAGTCCATGTGTGGGAGATGGAAGGTCAACCTGCAGAGAACAGGTGATCCATACGGCGTTGGCTATGGGTATGGTGATGTCCTGGGTCACGGATATGGTTATGGGTATGGGTATGGTTTGTAAAAAGGGATCGAGGGGTTATCCGGGAACACACAGACCGTTGAGCCTGATGTCAGTACCGTGACAAATGGTAGATACCATCATAATGAATATATGTACTCAGCAGGTAGATAGGCACAACCTGATGGGGGACAGCCAACGTGGCTTTAGACCAGGAGGATCCTGTCCCACTAATCAGTTATGTTATAATGAGGGTGTGAAGAGGCAGGTGGACAAAGGTGAGTCGGTTGATGCTGTGTATCTGGACTGGCAGGGACCCTCTGACATGGTCCCGCATGAGAGACCGTTTGCAAAGCTGAAGATACCTGGGATGGGAGGCAGTGTACCATTGTGTATCGTGAACAGGTTGGAAGATATGAAGCTGAGAGTGGTGCTAAATGGCCAGGTTCCCCAATGGGGAAAGGTGAATAGTGGTGTACCACCGGGATCTGTGCTGGGTCTGCTGCTTCCTCAGATAGTCCTCAATGGCCTGGAAGGTGGTGTGACAGGTGAAGTTAACAGATATGCACATGACACACAACAATGTCAGGTTGCTGAAACCCACAGGGATTGCGGATACATGCAAGAGGACCCTGATAAACTGGGGGACTGTGCATCAGAATGGCAGATGAGGGATAATGTGGTGAGGTGCAGGGATATGCACCTAGGGAGGCCCAACCCAAACTATGGTGTCATGATGCTGGGTTCAACATTTGGCGCCACCACCCAGGGAGATGTTGTAGGCGTCATTGCAGATACCATATTCATACCCTTGGCCCATAGTGCAGCGGCGGCCAAATTATCATAAAGGGCGATAGGTATGATCTGGACAGCAATGTCAGTTATAACAACATATGTTAACATGCCTCTATAGCGTTCCATGTTGATGACACACCCTGTATATTGTGTGCAATACTGGTCACCGTAAAATGAATTGGGATCTAGCAAATACAGAGGTGGGTCAGATAAGGGCCACCAAAATGGCAAAGGGGATGGGAGTCCACTCCTATGAGGTGAGGCTAAAAAGGTTGGTGCTCTATAACCTGGGAGAGAGACCGCTGAGGGGAGAAGTGATAGAGGTCTACATATCCATGGACGGTGTGGAATGGGTAGACATAGATGACCTGAACACCTTATCAGAATATCTAGAGGCTGGGGGACATGCACTGGAGCGTCAGGGTTATCTATTTACAACTGATAACAGGATGTCGTCTTACACAAAACGTGTACTCAAACGCTGGGATATTCTGACTGAGGATGTAGTAAAGGCTGTTAGTGGAGCTGTGTATAGAACATGTTTGGACAGGTACCTGTGGTAAGGTCCATAAACCATCATTAGGACGTTACCCTGGATATCACTACTTGATCAAAGACAAGCATTGTGGGACCACTGTCCCTTGGGGAGACAGCTAGGTACATATGACCTAGATTGGCCACTGTTAGAAACAGCATACTGTGCTTGATGGACCCTGGTGTGACCATGTATGGCATATCTCATGTTCCCATGTTCCTATGTTTGTGTTCCGATGCTTGGTATGGATAACCTTGCCACAGCCTGCACATCAAAAGCCATGCTGTGTACAGACAGGTCTGCACACATCTCTGGGGATTCCCTGACATGTCCAACTGTTGACACCCCTGCCCTGTGTCACCGCACATCTAACACTGACAGCAGGTATCCTGTTGTGTGTGCTACCAGGCATATCTGTGTTGGTGGACGTCACCCCACATAGCAATATCCTGTTGCCGTCACACCTGAGGAGGCATAACTGATCAGTGTGAGCAGCTGTGTCTGTCATAGATGGGCTACATCCCCCACATACCCCTGCGCAACATATTAGTATATACCCCTGACAGGCCTGGGATGAATCACACCCAGGCATCTGTCTGACAGCGGCCACATGTTAACAGACAGGGGATGCATACATGCATTGACCTAGCAATAGTCTTCCGCATCGCACACATGCAGCTGACACACACGCATATGAATGGCATTTGCCACATTGTCCGGGGGAACTGGGACAGACCCACCATGCCCTATGAAGCCCTGCACCTGTTGTGGCCCACTGCCCCTTGTCACACCATGCTAGAGATGTTGTTGCCCGCCAGAATATGATAGCCCTACAGCAGACAAGGCCTGTCCAGACACCCAGATACCTGGCACCCACCAGATGTCCAGGTCAGGGACAATGTAGAGTTGGCCCGGGTGAGGGACATGTCCCACCGGGCCCCCTGATTGCGCACATATACGATGTCGTGCATGACATATCAATGTGTGCAATAACATGTACCCCTCGTGGGGACATGACAATATGCCCCCTCATTGCACAGCTGGGTCGGTCACCTACATGGACACACTGGTCATGTGCTGTCCTCTGTTGTGTATAGCGTTGGACCATACCCCGCAGGTGCACACCCATCTGCAGGTCACGGCACTCCCCCCCTCCATGCAGTGTTGTGACGCACCACACCCCATGGGGCAGCACCTGCTATGTGCATAACCAGCATTACATTGCCTGTATGTGTGTGGGGCAGACAGCCCCTGCGGATCCATCTCTTGTCCAATCCTATCGGACCATGCCCGCCGCTTGTCTTGCCCAGGTAGTACGCACTGGTACCATGTCCCTCCCCACAAACAACATGTCCCTGCCATCACACAACATGGCCCGTACCCTCTCCTAACATCATTGCCAGACGGATGCTGCAGCTGTGCACATACGCCAGTGAGGGTCTGTTGTACCAATGCACACATCGCCCCCCTGTGACCTGAGCCCCCTCCAACATGGACCTGTCAAAGGTCTGTGTTCCTGCTGCACTGTGGCCCCACCCTGTCCCCCTGACCCCCACCCTTTCGGGGACACCTGTGATGGTATGCATTTGTTGTCCCTGTCCCTGTATCAGCCATCAGCTCCCATGTCCTTGAAACATGTGTTCAGTCCCCTGGATGCACAACCGTAGCAGACCATGCATTACATGTGTGATTCAGCACAGCCACATGGGTCACGTGCATCAGAACATCTCTGAGTGTGGACCGTGTGCTGTGTGTGGGGTCTCCCCACACTAGTGGGGCACACGCTGCCACATCGCCACACACCTTTGTCTACAGGGGTAAGCCACACCACAGTACTAGCCCTGGTGATGATGTGCAACCTGTCACTGTGTTGATGTAGTTCCCAGACCACGGACTATCTCTCATACAACGCTCTGTCTCACACACAGGCCTGCGTGAGGCGTTGATGGACATCAGAGCATCCATTGATGTCGTATGCAACAAGCTGGACCAGTCGACCGCACAGATACAGGGCCTCACAGAGGTGGTGAGAGCTATACCTTACGAACGCATGTGTGTAGCCCTGGAGGGGATGCTGGCGGCAAGACAGCAGGGGGTACATGCACCGGCACCAGCAGCAGCACCAGCACCAGCACCGGCACCGGCTCCTCGGCCACGAGCGCCTCCATCTTCACAGGGGGAGGGTGTTGCACTGCAGAGGGGGGGGGGGGAGGGGTCAGGCCAGGCGTGGTCGGCCGCGCCGCCAAATGTAACCTTAGCCAAATAAAGGTGTAGCAAACAGTGTGTGCCAGGTTTGTAGCATATTTGTGCACCTGTGGTCCCGTATGTATTGTGCACATGCATGGTTGGTCCATGACCATTTACCCTTTACCCTTAGCACGTTGCCAATGTGTGGCTTGGCTGGCCAGTGACACCTGCAGCACTGGCACAACAGGATGGCTGTGACCCTCACAGGGTGTGTCAGCTGCCCAGGGCCAGGAGCTGGGTGCTGCTCACACACACCCATGGTCAGGGAGGGTGCATATTCCCAGACCTCACGCGTACTGATGTGTTCCATAGTAATGTTGTCCCCTACCTACACTCGCCACTGTGTGCAGCTGCCTGACATTCGCCCCTGCTTGCAAAGCACATTGCACGTCATGGCACACCCCTCGGGCATGTGGGTGGTAACGGCTGTCAGACGGCTGCCGAGGGTGAGAGCTTACACAATCTTGACGATGCATATATACATATGATTCCTGCAGGTATTGTGGGTATTGTAGTTCATTCACTCCCAAACACAGCTGATGACAATAAGTTGAGTTGTGAAGCCATGTGGTAAGATCAATAACATACCTCTGTTATTGATGGGGTGTAATTCACCCAGCACATGTATGCCTGATAGCACTATAAATGAGGTTACGTGCTTGCAGTGTTACAAATGGATAACAAACGGACACAAAGTAAACCAGACAACACCTTCAGCATGTCAGGCAATTAGCTAATGTTTTATTAGCAGATAATTAACACATATGAAGGCACACTGTAAAGAATACACTTTGCTGGTTAGGTTAACCTCTGCTTATTATCCACGCCGATCTCAGCAGTGATTCCCCCTTGCTCACACACACAATCATGTGCAGCCCTCATTACTATCAATGGACCAGCTGAAAGCCTTTAGCTGGCTGGCTGCTACTGTGTGCGCCCAAATCCTGCTTTAAGAGCTGTTTGCAGTGGGAATAAAGAACAAAGGTAGGTTTCTTTGTGATGGCTGATGTGTTTGCTCAGAGACAGCTAGCAATAGCATCTAGATAGAGAACAGTCCATATAAACTGTACGTTCATCTGCTGTATCAATCAGCATAGGGTCAGTGTCATACGTTGGCACAGACGAGTCTTTCATTAAGGCACTATCATGAGAATGCTTATTCCCTTGCTGCCATTCTCTATTATAGATAGGGTCTGGATCAGTGTTCATACCTGAGCCTCTCCTGCTATCATTATTCCTCTCTGTATAGCCTGGCCAATATGTAACCCAATTCTGATGTCCAGCCTTCCAATCTTGATCCCTGAACACTGGATCCCCTCTCACATACCTTCTGGCCTTGGTCTGAACGTCCCTTCCACATGCAGTCTTCTCTCTTACAGGTGGCCACTGGTGATTCCTATCTCTGCCACCCCATTCCTCTGGCTGACTCCTGTGCAATGGACTCTGCTGGCTTTTGGACTACCTCCCAGTATGAGTACTGGCTTGGAATCTCCCAGACCTTCCAATGGCCTTTCCTCTCTTCCATCCAGAGAGTTTCCTTCTCTCTCTATCTGCATGGCATGGCTTCTGTTTCACCAGGTGATACTGGTGCTTGAGCTTGTAGCCGTTGCTGTCTCTGTCTCTGTATCTCTTCCTCCCTCTGTAGCAGTTGCTGTAGCTGTTCTTGAAACTGTTATCTGACGAATAAGCTATTTACGTATCCTGTTCTAATGTGTGCTGCTCCCTAACACAGCGCAGCTGTCTTGAATCAGGCCCAGCCCTTTGAGATGAGTGCTTAGGGATTACCTCATAGCTATCTTGTTTGCACACACATTTCCTCACGACAGCCCCTCTCATGGCTGCTGGAGACCTGGTGCAATCTGGGACTGGTAGTCCTTTATGTGACAGCTCTGTTTTGTTGCTTCTACCAGACCTGACAGGTTGCTTGTTCAGGGTCACATCATATGTTCTATCGCTCCTACCTGAGCTATGATAAGCTTCCTTATCATAGGGCAGACAGGGGTGTCATGTGTCAGGTGGTCCAGGCAGTCAGCAACACATGGGGCTACATAGCACACATCCATGTGTCAGTGTAATATGGGTGGACCCCCGCCAGGCGGCATCCCATGGCCCCACCCCGTACCCACAGCCCCACACATATATGGCCCCTCTGACTGCATGTGCGCGCACGACACGTATGACACCCCAGTCCGCCCCACCTGGCCCTGCAGGTCGCAATACATATCCCGTGCTTGCATACATGTTGAATGTAGGAATGACACGTGACCATTGGGTTACGAAACCATGTAACCTTTATTTGGGCCAACATTAACAATGGCCAACATGGCCAACCAACAACACACACTCAGGGGGGTAAACACAGCCCAGCACAGGGCACATGGCGGCATCACAGGTTCCATCGCTGGTACCTGTGATGCTCTTCGGCAGGTGGTAACCGGGATGCCAAATGCACCACATCAGTTGCCACCTGCCGAACAGCCACAGTCAGAGACTGCACCGCATGTAACACGACATGGGTGTCATGTCGTGCATCAGCCAGGGCCACTAACACCTCGTCCATGCACCTGCCAGCACACAGACACACAGTGGCTGCAGTCTGTGTGCTGGCATGTGCATGTGGTGTGACAGTGGCCCTGGGTGGTGCACGCTCATGCTGCCACCCATGCCGTTCAGATGCCTGCAGTCTCTGACTGCTGCCCCCTCGGCCCTGTGCTGGGCTGTGTTTGCCAACACCCCCCTCCCGCCCCTCCCCCCTCCCTGTGCACCCTCCCCCCGCCCTCCCTGGCCTGTCCGTGCCCCTCCCTCCCCCCACCCTGCCTCCACCCAGACCCCCTGTTCCCCCCTCCCCTGCACCCACTATCAGGACATCATCGTCCTCCTCCTCCTCCTCCTCTTCCCCCTGGTCATGGGTGGGTGGGGTGATGTCCTCCTCCTCCCCCTCCTCCTCCCCCACATCTGTCACATGGAGTGGCTCCGCCTCCATGGCCACCTCCTCCTCTTCCTCCGTCGGCCCCTCCTGTTCCTCCGCGTCTGGCTCCTCCTGCCTCGCGTGCCGGCTGGTGGGTCTGCGCAGGCAATAGCTCGATGTGTGTGGCGCCCCATCGCTGGTATCACTGTCTGTGAAGGATGACAGACATCAGGGCACATCCATGTGTGTCACATACAACATTTACAGATACAGGTGAGACACAGGCTGGTGGTCCCATGGCCGACCTGACCTGCAACCTAGCCCTGGCAATACTGACCATCATGGTGCTGTTGTCGCTCCGTCCTGCACCTCTCCAGGAACTCCGGGTGGTAATGCCGCAGCTCCCGCGCCTTTTTCCTCAGGTCCTCCACCTGTGGATATATAAACGTCTGTGGTCAGCACCTAACACCTGTCACTGGAGCAGACAACCAGATTACATTGCCCTGTGTGTGCCGCATGTACCTGCAGCACCACCCCTGCTGTTTGTGGCATATACAGCTGCGTGACACAACCCCGGATGCCCATGCCTTGGACATGTGGGTGTAGGTTTGCACAGCTGTGTCACAGCAGTATCAGACGAGCCTAGCTGGCACACACATGCAGTGTCACATAGGGCAGCTCTCAGCAGCATCACATGTTGACTGCATGCTGACCCACCCATATCACCACAGCCACACATGACATAGGTGGAATGGTTTTGCCACAATGATGCACAGAGGGAGAGGAGCGACGGGGGCAACCGGTGGGGCGTGACAGACACACAGTGGATGAGGGGGGGACATATCACCTAGGGGAGATGATCTACCTTGCCAGACACATCCCAGCTGTGCATTGACAGCAGCTGTCCATGGTGGGTGTGTCTGTGGTCCCATGCTCCACGTGGGACATTGTCACCATTGGTGGCGCCCCCTGGGCACCATTGGCAGGGTATGCACCCCATAATGTGTGTGCCCTGTGTGGCAGCTCACCCACACATTAGGGATCTGTGACATTCCCTATGGGGTGTGGCTCAGGGATGTGTATGTTTGTGATTGGTGTTTCACAGCATCCCTATCACACAGAGCATCCCTATGTGGGCCCCCAGCTGAGCAGTACTGGCCCTTGTTGGTCATCTGCAGTCTCCATGTCGTTGCTCGTGTGTTGACATGCACACAGACAGACTAGGGTGGGGCCCATGATGCGTCCATGTGACCCACCTGCTGGTGCATTTCAGGGTCTAGGTGGTGATTTACTTGCAGGTCCCATGTTCCAATGTGCACAATGCAGGGATGTCACAGCTGCAGCTGGTGTGTTGTTGTCAGTCTGCAACGCTGTCATGCTCGTGTGACCACAATGGAATGTGCGAGGGGCTGTGCCAGCTCCCAGGGTATCTCTGCAACCACATACATCGTAGCATGGACCTGGTGTGTGGGAGGGGAAGCAGGCCTACCCCCTGCAGTGGCTTTTTCCAGATGTCCATCACGTCCAGGTGTGGTTATACACATGTGCCCTGCCACACAGCTCGGCAGCTTTCACAGCCATGCACCATGTGCATACTGTGTGTGCTGTGTCTGGACCCAGGGTGTGAGCTGTGTGTTGAGCCGCCCCACCCCTACCAATATAGGGGATACTCTGTGGACTGACGGACTGAGGGGTGGCTGTGCACATGGTTGCCGTCATCCATGTGCTCGGGTGGGGGGGTTAGTGTGGCCTGTGGGGGAATGGTAATAAATGTTTAAGGTCGTGACATATGTCCACCTATCGCAGGGATAGACCTGGCCAGTCCTGTGGGCTCCCAGATGTGTCTGCTCCCTCCGGGTGACTCAGGTGTGCACAGATAGGGGCTGTGGAACACACCGTCCATTTCTTGGGGTGCTAACACGTGTATCCCTCCTGACCTCTCTCACACATATCCCCTGGGGTCTGATGGGGTCTGCTTCTGGGAAGTGTTCCGATGTTATGTTGTGGGTGGAGGGGTTGTTCGGGGGTGTCTCCTGGGCTGCCTCATGTGCTGGGCATGTTCCAGGCGTCCTATGGTCTGTCCCACAACACATGCATGGGTGGACATGGGCCTCATGGGATAGACTACAGATGTTTCCGTGGATGGGCAAGGGGGGGGGAGAACTCACCAGGTACCCTGGGGTCCTGTGGGTGGTGTCGCTGGTGGACCATATACGTCTGGGTGTCTCCCACATGTGATGTTTTGTGTGTCGCTGCCAGTTATATCATCTTAAGCTGGGGGTGTGCCATGTTGGGCATCTGACTGCTAGCATCCATTCGTGCTGCACAGAGGGGGTTTGTGGGTGGTTCCTTCAGTTGCGCACGCATCGTTTCTGGGACCACCCTGCCGCAGGACTGGCCTTCATCCAAGAATCCACGCTCGGGAAGTGTTTTGCATGGGGATGGTGCCTTGACAGTGGGAGGAACACATGACAGGGGTGGCTCACACATATCCTATGACAGAAAAAAAAAGTGGTCCATTGCTGGTGCAGCAAGCAGCC